>JADBJO010004087.1:72500-140000 GCA_016801955.1 Conus betulinus | reverse complement strand
GGACGCCGTGATGGACGTGCTGATGACGCTCTTCCCCAACCTCCAGATGAAGGTCACATGCACTGTCTAGCTTTGGTCATCATGGGCCTACTGTATACTGTACTCTATTGTTGTAGTTTGTTACCCATTGCTTTTTGTTGACAGCATCGTTTGTGTTGCGTCGTTTGTGATTTGGCCATTGATGGCTAAGTGTTGTGTGATCTTTAACCTGCTATTCCCTGTCACTGTATATCTTGTCTGTTATATCAAACCTTTAAATGGCACAAGAGTAGCAGGCTCTTCGCATACATTCGGGGCTTCCTTTGATGCGCGCTTTGGCTGTCATAATGCACAAAATACTTAATGTATATATAGGCTTTAGGCATGGGTTGCCCCTTTAGAATTGAAATATATATAACAGTACATGAGTTGACCCTTTAAACTTCTGCAGTATGCATAACCCCAGCAGATCAGAGTTTGCTGTTTAAGCCTGCAAACCATTTACAGAATGCACAACCCCAGGAGATCAGAGTTTGCTGTTTAAGCCTGCAAATTATTTACAGTATGCATAACCCAGCAGATCAGAGTTTGCTGTTTAAGCCTGCAAATCATTTACAGGGTTTTCTCTGTCGGTGTAAAACTGAAAGAGATGCCTCTCCTTTCTTCACACGTCCAGACACGGATTTCCCTTATACAGCCAGACACAGATTGCCCTCCTACAGCCAAACACAGATTGCCCTCATACAGCCAGACACAGATTGCCCTCATACAGCCAAACACAGATTGCCCTCATACAACCAGACACAGATTGCCCTCATACAGCCAGACACAGATTGCCCTCATACAGCCAGACACTGCCCTCCTACAGCCAAACACAGATTGCCCTCATACAGCCAAACACAGATTGCCCTCATACAGCCAGACACTGATTGCCCTCATACAGCCAGACACTGCCCTCATACAGACAGACACTGCCTCATACAGCCAGACACAGATTGCCCTCATACAGCCAGACACAGATTGCCCTCATACAGCCAGACACTGCGCTCATACAGCCAAACACAGATTGCCCTCATACAGCCAGACCCCTGCCCTCCTACAGCCAAACACAGATTGCCCTCATACAGCCAGATACAGATTGCCCTCATACAGCCAAACACAGATTGCCCTCATACAGCCAGACACAGATTGCCCTCATTCAGCCAGACACAGATTGCCCTCATACAGCCAGACACAGATTGCCCTCATACAGCCAAACACAGATTGCCCTCATACAGCCAGACACAGATTGTCCTCATACAACCAGACACAGATTGCCCTCATACAGCCAGACACTGCCCTCATATACAGCCAGACACAGATTGCCCTCATACAGCCAAACACAGATTGTCCTCATACAGCCAGACACTGCCCTCAAACAGCCAAACACAGATTTCCCTCATACAGCCAGACACAGATTGTCCTCATACAACCAGACACAGATTGCCCTCATACAACCAGACACAGATTGCTCTCAGACAGCCAGACACTGCGCTCATACAGCCAAACACAGATTGCCCTCATACAGCCAGACACAGATTGCTCTTATACAGCCAGACACTGCCCTCATACAGCCAGACACTGCCCTCATACAGCCAGACACAGATTGCCCTCATACAGCCAGACACAGATTGCCCTCGTACAACCAGACACAGATTGCCCTCATACAGCCAAACACAGATTGTCTTCATACAGCCAGGCACTGCCCTAATACAGCCAGACACAGATTGCCCTCATACAGCCAGACACAGATTGCCCTCATACAGCCAGACACAGATTGCCCTCATACAACCAGACACAGATTGTCCTCATACAGCCAGACACAGATTGCCCTCATACAGCCAGACACAGATTGTCTTCATACAGCCAGGCACTGCCAATACAGCCAGACACAGATTGCCCTCATACAGCCAGACACAGATTGCCCTCATACAGCCAGACACAGATTGCCCTCATACAGCCAGACACTGCCCTCATACAGCCAGACACTGCCCTCATACAACCAGACACAGATTGCCCTCATACAGCCAGACACTGCCCTCATACAGCCAGACACAGATTGCCCTCATACAGCCAGATACAGATTGCCCTCATACAGCCAAACACTGCCCTCATACAGCCAAACACTGCCCTCATACAGCCAGACACAGATTGCCCTCATACAGCCAGATACAGATTGCCCTCATACAGCCAAACACTGCCCTCATACAGCCAAACACTGCCCTAATACAGCCAGACACAGATTGCCCTCATACAGCCAGATACAGATTGCCCTCATACAGCCAGACACAGATTGCCCTCATACAGTGACACAGATTGCCCTCATACAGCCAGACACAGATTGCCCTCATACAACCAGACACAGACTGTCATCATACAGCTAAACACAGACTGTCGTCATACAGCCAGCCAAACACAGACTGTCATCATACAGCCAAACACATATTGCCCTCATGCAGCGCTTCTCACATACCAAGCGATGAGTGAGACTTACCAAGGCAAAATGTCAGTGTAATTACTATGCTGGAATCTATACGAAACAATTCATGTGTTTAACAGTGCTGGAAGAATTTGAAACTTACAAAAAAAAAATGTCAGTATCCAGGCAGGCTAGTGCATAGAAAATTCTACAAGCCAGCAAAAGTCCACACGAGCCCAAGAGTTCAAAGGTATCAGTGCATGATTTGTTGGTTGGTTAGTTAGTTTATACTCCAACAGGTACAGGCAGAGGGACAAAAGTCTGTCCCCTCTTATGGCGGACAGGTTTGAAGTGGTTGTTTCCACTAGATTGTCTAGCCAATATTTCAGCGTAGGTGACATTGTGTACCGAAAACTACTGATGTCATTTCACATGTGTACCCTTTTGTGTTAAGTAAAGAGTATCATTTAACTGTCGTTTGGTGCTTGCAGTTTGCTGTTAGATCTGGCAACGCATCGGCAAAGAAACAGCTCACAGAGGAAAAAAGAAATACATTGTGTCGTTGATAACCAGGGGCTCCGGGTGTTTGAGGTGGCAGATGTGTTGAACTTGAACAGGTCAACCGTCAGGAAAGTTTACAAGCGCTGTTGTGACAGAAAAACAGTAGAAAACAAACCTAGGAGTGGTAGGCCCAGACTGTTCACAAAACAGGTGGTGTCTGCACTGTCAAAGATCGTAAAACAGGACAGATCTGCCACAGCTTCTGAAATTTCAGCCGAATTCCATGCATCAACCTCCTTTGAAGTCAGCCAGAAGACGATCAAGTGAAATCTGCATAGACTTGGCTATTCAAAGCATCCCCCAGTGAAGAAACTAGTCATCAAGGAAGTGAACAGAAAGAAGCGGCTGCAGTACTGTAGGAGTAAACGTCACTGGACTGTGGAAAAATGTTATTTTCAGTGATGAAATGATCACTGTGATCAAACCCAATGGACGTGTAACACTGTGGAGGAAAGTCGAAGAGAAGTGGTCAGTACTTTCTCTGTGCAGTGTCCATCTTGACCCGAAGACTGCATTGATATTGATGGTGTGGGGATGCATTTCATATGACAGAGTTGGACCACTGGTGTTTATGGAAGGCAGTATGAACAGTCAGAAGTACACTGATGTGCAGGAAACAACTTTCTGCCGTTTGTTGCTGACCACTACCCAAACAAACGTTGATACCTGCAAGAAGACAACGCCTCGGTTCACCGCTTGGCTCACACCGAGACCTGGAAGTGACAGCACAGAGTTCCCATGTTTTTTTTGCCCCCCTCAAAGTCCAGATCTACATTCGATCAAGAACGTGTAGCAAGTCCTCAAGACTCGCGTGAGAAAAAACATTCGCCACATCGGTACTGTTGCATATCTGCACTGTGCACTCACCACTTGCTGGAATCAACTGACTGTTGCCTACCTCCACTCCCTCTATGACTCTCTACCAAGATGCTGTCAGCATGTTTTGAGTCAGAAGGGCCAGATTACCAAGTACTAGCAAGTTAAGTCCAACCTTAAGGTAAGAATGATAAATTTTCAGCAAACAGGTGCCTGTAGGTAGTCAGCGCCCGAAGTGCCAAGAGGGAGAGACTTTTGTCCCCATGAGTGTTATAAAACAATGAATTGAAAGCAAACTGAATCCAAAATTAGCAAAAAATCCCAGCCAGGCAGACTGGTATTTGTAGTGCTGTTTTTAGAATGGCAGTGGAATCGTGTTTTTGAAAAAGGAAACATGCGCAAGGCCTGTTTCTTGCCAAATAATCCCAGAACAGTCTCCCCTCTTGCAGATTGGTTTCAACAGAGATGTTTTGGTATTAGCCTTGAGTGAAGACTTCAGTGGCAAAAAAAGATATGGTGGCGACTCAGAGGCAAGTAAGAGTTAAACGCTATGACGTGGACTAGAGGCTTGTGTACTATGTGAAGTAACCATGTCTGTGAAGCCAGTGGAATTCTAACTGTATCACCTTTGTGTGCAGAAGACAAAATTACAAAGTCAACAGCCATTTGAGATTAAAATGAAAGCACATAAAGATCAGTGCAGACAGCGAATTGCTGAGTCGCCAGACAAGCTGTTTAGTTTTGAAATCCACCAGCTCACCTCCATTGACACCTGCTTAGACTATCCGACGGGGTCATCCAGCCCTGCTATAGGATGACCTGAATAATTCCGTTCTGGGGGTTAAGGGACTACTACTTAGATATGGCAGGCAGTGGGAGCCCTGTCATGACACAATCCATGGTAATGAGGGACACATCCATGACACAGTTCTATGCAAAAAACCCTCCTGGATGGGGACAGACCTACAACACTAGGTGGCGCTGTTCTAATATTTTATCCTGTGCCTGAGGATAGCAGCCCCAATTTCTTGCAGAGAAATCTGTTGGGACTCTCAGACTACATAGTTATTATGATTCAGTATCGCTTAATGTCTTGTCCTGTACATGCTTCGCACTGTGTCATCTGTGCTGTCTATAGCACTGTGTTGTGTGTCACTAGTTGATATCACTGTGTTGTCTGTGACTTGTTTTTAGCACTGTGTTGTGTGTCATTTGTAGCACTGTGTTGTCTGACACTTGTTTGTAGCACTGTGTTGTCTGGCACTTGTTTGTAGCACTGTCATGCCTGTCACTTGTTTGTAGCACTGTGTTGTCTGTCACTTGTTTGTAGCACTGTGTTGTCTGTCACTTGTTTGTAGCACTGTGTTGTGTCACTTGTTTATAGCACTGTGTTGTGTCGCTTGTTTGTAGCACTGTGTTGTCTATCACTTGTTTGTCACGCTGTATTGTGTCACTTGTTTGTAGCACTGTGTTGTGTGTCACTTGTTTGTAGCACTGTGTTGTCTGTCATTTGTTTTTAGCACTGTGTTGTCTGTCACTTGTTTGTAGCACTGTGTTGCTTTTCACTTGTTTGTAGCACTGTGTTGTGTCATTTGTTCATAGCACTGTGTTGTGTGTCAGTTGTTCAGCACTGTGTTGTGTGTCGTTTGTTTGTCGCGTTGTGTTGAGTGTCACTCTTTTTGTAGCACTGTGTTGTCTGTCATTTGTTTGTAGCACTGTGTTGTGTCACTTGTTTGTAGCACTGTGTTGTGTTACTTGTTTGTAGCACTGTGTTGTGTGTCACTTATTTGTAGCACTGTCTTGCCTTGTCACTTGTTTGTAGCACTGTGTTGTGTCACTTGTTTATAGCACTGTTTTTCCTGTTGCTTGTTTGTAGCACCGTGTTGTGTCACTTAGTAGCACTGTGTTGCCTGTCACTTGTTTGTAGCACTGTGTTGTGTCACTTGTTCGTAGTACTGTGTTGTCTGTCACTTGTGTTTGTAGCACTGTGTTGTCTGTCACTTGTTTGTAGCACTGTGTTGTGTGTCATTTGTTTTTAGCACTGTCATGCCTGTCACATGTTTGTAGCACTGTGTTGTGTCACTTGTTTGTAGCACTGTGTTGTGTCACTTGTTAGTAGCACTATGATGTGTGTCACCTGTTTATAGCACTGTGTCGTCTGTCACTTGTTTATAGCACTGTGTCGTCTGTCACTTGTTTATAGCACTGTGTCGTCTGTCACTTGTTTATAGCAGTGTGTCATCTGTCACTTGTTGTTTATAACACCGTGTTGCCTGTCACTTGTTTGTGGCACTGTGCTGTCTGCTCTTGTTCATAACAGTGTGTTGTCAGTCACTTGTTTATAACTCATACATTTTGTCACTTGTTTTTATAACTCTGTGTCATCTGTCACTTGTTTATAACTCTGTGTCATCTGTCACTTGTTTATAACTCTGTGTCATTTATCACTTATTTATAACTCTGTGTCATCTGTCACTTGTTTATAACTCAGTGTCATGTGTCACTTGTTTATAACTCAGTCATCTGTCTCTCATCTAAAGCAGCATAGTGTTGTGTGTCACTCATTTATAGCTCTGTGTTGTGTCACTCAGCATTATAGCACTGTGTTGTCTGTCACTTGTTTATACCACTGCCATCTGTCACACCAGCTTATGCACTGAATCATGTATCATTGGCATCAGTTGTTGATGGCACCGTGTCATTTGTCACTTGTTTATAGCACTGTGTCATCTGTCACTTGTGTCAAGTGTATGTCCTTTAAAGCAAAGTGTTGTGTGTCATTTCTTTAGAGCACTGTTTTGCGTAGCGCTGGTTTATAGCACTGTGTTGCCTGTCATGCATTTATAGTACTGTGTCAAGTGTGCATCTTTAAAAGCAAAGTGTGGTGTCATTTCTTTATGGCACTGTGTTGTGTGTCACTGGTTTATAGCACAGTAGCTTCCCCTGCTTGTTTGCTGCACAGTGCCATCTGTCACATGTTCCTGGCAGTGTGGACAACAAGAACAGAACTGAAGGTGTGTGTGATGTGATGTGCAGGATCTGGATTACATTTTGAGAGTGCTCCTGCCCGAGTGTCTTTGCCGGATCTACAGACATGTTACGGGAAAAATCCTGGCCTAGAACCATTAACAGGCCCTACAGAGGTGGTACAGGATCTGCAGAGATGGCACAAGATCTACAGAGGTGGCACAGGATCTACAGAGATGGGACAGGATCTACAGAGATGGCACAGGGCCTACTGAGATGGCACAGGATGAAGCTGTTTAATGTTGTAATTATTTTGTGGGACAGGATTTCTGTGTGGTGGCTGGGCTGTGATAAACAATGAACAGGGTTCCTGAGGTCATTTCTGGTCACGTGTTCATAGCATGGTGTTGTCTGTCACTTTGTACATAGCACTGTGCTGTCTGTCACATGTTCATAGCACTGTGTTGTCTGTTACTTGACCATAGCACGGTGTTGTCTGTCACTTGTTCATAGCACTGTGTTGTCTGTCACTTGTTCATAGCACTGTGTTGTCTGTCACTTGTTCATAGCACTGTGTTGTCTGTCACTTGTTCATAGCACACTGTGTTGTCTGTCACTTGTTCATAGCACTGTGTTGTCAGTCACTTGTTCATAGCATGTGTTGTCTGTCACATGTTCATAGCACTGTGTTGTCTGTCACTTGTTCATAGCACTGTGTGTTGTCAGTCACTCTGGCAAGCCCTGGTGGTCGGCTGGGCTGTAGTCAGCAATAAACAGGGTTCCTGAGGTCATTGCTGTTATGGAAACATGGGCAGAAAGCCTGACCACTGGAATATGTTTTTTTAGTAATTGTGAGATACAGAGGAAACTAGATTCTGTTAATTAATAGTGTCTTTATGATGAGTGTAATTTTTTTGATTGAGCGAAGCAAACAGCCCATATTTTGCAATAAATGCAAGGTTTATACTCAAATGTTTTAGTGCAACATGCATTATGCAGTCTGCAGTAAATGTTTTAGTGCAACAACATGCATTATGCAGTCTGCAGTATATACTGAGTTTGGACATTTGGACCTGTGGGGTCTACAAAGCTTGTAAAATATTTGCGAGTTTTTATGCTGCTTGTTTTTTTTTTGTAACAAACCCTGGTAAAGAATAAAACATAGCTGAGATGCAGTGCCCGTTGTTTTTACAGTCAGTCTGCACATGCCAGGGGTGGCAGTCCCTGTGCTGTTGGTTCCTCCATCAACAGGGCTGCACTGATAGCAGCAGTGTGCAGTCACTGAGATGCAGTGCCCGTTGTTTACAGTCAGTCTGCACATGCCAGGAGGCAGTCCCTGTGCTGTCGGTTCCTCCATCAACAGGGCTGCACTGATTGCAGCGGTGTGCAGTCACTGAGATGTAGTGCCCGTTGTTTACAGTCAGCCTGCACATGCCAGGAGTGGCAGGTGATGTCAGTGCCTGTGAGGAATCTGATTTCAGAGTAGTTCAGGTTTTGTTGATGTTTGTGAGGCGACATACCTCAGTGTGATGAGGCCCTCTCTACCCTGCCTCACACAGCCTGTCCTCCCCCCTCCATGTGGACCTTACTGTTACACCTGGGTCTGACCACTGTGAGGGGGGGAGATACCTCAGTGTGATGAGGCCCCCTCTACCCCGCCTCACACAGCCTGTTCCTCCCCCCTCCATGTGGACCTTACTGTTACACTGGGTCTGACCTCTGTGAGGGGAGATACCTCTGTGTGATGAGGCCCCCTCTACCCCGCCTCACACTGCCTGTTCCTTGCCTTCCATGTGGACCTTACTGTTACACCTGGGTCTGACCTGCAGCTGGTCTGGATCATTGATTGTTTTAGGTCAGCAGTGTTCACATGCTCTCCACTATGCAGTTTGCTATTGAAATCATGGGCAGCCTTCTGTCTGTTGATGAAGACTAAGTCATAATGTGCCCATCTCAGCCAGTCCTTCCATGCCCTTCTCTATGCAGGTTTGCTGGGGCGATCCTGGAAAGTCACCAGGCTGTGTAAGTGTTGTGGACTACTCCATCACAGTGTGCCCTGGCCACCAGGCTGTGTTAGTGTTGTGGACTACTCCATCACAGTGTGCCACGTGGCACCAGGCTGTTCTTGGGACTCTGTACATTTGTGACTGTCTCTGTGATTACTGCTATTGTGACAACTACTACACAGTTTCTGCCTGCCTGACAATGAGTGGTCTGTACATTTGTGACTGTCTCTGTGACTGTGACAACTACTACAGTTCTGCTTATCTGACAACTACTGTGACTACTACAATTCTGCCTGCCTGACCACGACTACTGTGACAGCTACTACAGTTCTGCTTATCTGACAACTACTGTGACTACTACAATTCTGCCCACCTGCCTGACCACGACTACTGTGACAGCTACTACAGTTCTGCTTATCTGACAACTACTGTGACTACTACAGTTCTGCCTGCCTGACCACGACTACTGTGACAGCTACTACAGTTCTGCTTATCTGACAACTACTGTGACTACTACAGTTCTGCCTGCCTGACCACGACTACTGTGACAGCTACTACAGTTCTGCTTATCTGACAACTACTGTGACTACTACTACAGTTCTGCCTGACCACGACTACTGTGACTACTACAGTTCTGCCCGCCTGACCACGACTACTGTGACAGCTACTACAGTTCTGCCCGCCTGACCTGCCTGCGACCACTACTGTGACTACTACAGTTTTGCCCGCCTGACCATGACTACTGTGTGACTACTACAGTTCTGCCTGCCTGACCATGACTACTGTGACAGCTACTACAGTTCTGCCTGTTTGAACTACTACAGTTCTGCCTGCCTGGCATCGACTACTGTGACAGCTACTACAGTTCTGCTTGCCTGGCCACGACTGCTGTGACAGCTACTACAGTTCTGCCTGCCTGACCATGACTACTGTGACAGCTACAGTGACAGCTACTACAGATCTGCCAGCCTGACATCGACTACTGTGACAGCTACTACAGTTCTGCCTGCCTGATCATGACTGCTGTGACAGCTACTACAGTTCTGCCTGCCTGACCACGACTGCTGTGACAGCTACTACAGATCTGCCAGCCTGACATCGACTACTGTGACAGCTACTACAGTTCTGCCTGCCTGACATGACTGCTGTGACAGCTACTACAGTTCTGTCAGCCTGACATCGACTACTGTGACAGCTACTACAGTTCTGCCTGCCTGGTGACCACGACTGCTGTGACAGCTACTACAGTTCTGCCTGCCTGCCTGACCATGACTGCTGTGACAGCTACTACAGATCTGCCAGCCTGACATCGACTACTGTGACAGCTACTACAGTTCTGCCTGCCTGATCATGACTGCTGTGACAGCTACTACAGTTCTGCCTGCCTGACCACGACTGCTGTGACAGCTACTACAGTTCTGCCTGCCTGCCTGACCATGACTGCTGTGACAGCTACTACAGTTCTGCCTTGACAATGACTCTGTGATGACTGCTATTGTTCTGCCTGCCTGACAACAACTACTCTTAGAGTTTTGAAGTGGTTGGTGCTATATAATTCAGCTGTGATTACACAACAATGTGATGAGATGAATATACAGGGAAACGGTGGTCATCTGTGTTGATCTGGTCAGACGATGAACACTAACTTGTATGTCTACTGCCCATGTCCAGCTCAGAATAAGTTCTATGATCTGGTCAGACGATATACAGTAACATATATGTCTACTGCCCATGTCCGGCTCATAATAAGTACTATATGTCTATCCTGGTCAACTATATGTCCTTGTCAGTTATTACAAATGTTCTCTCTCTGAAAATGTCCTTTACTAGGCATATCCAGGTTATAGGATGGTGCATCACATTACATCCTAGTGAGTGGACATATATCAAAACTGCTTCCATTAGTTCCAATTAAGAAGGTATTTTACCATCGCCCATCGCAGCAATTAGGGCCTGCCAGTGTCGGCAGCTCTGGTCTCTACAGGGAGAGAGAATATAGAATTCAGCAACAGTGATCGAGATGGAGAAATGGCTATGATTAGATCCTGCAATGCTAGGATTAGATTCTGCAGTCTAAGAACTTCCACATAGGGGTCCCTTTTGGAGAGGGGGGCAAGGGGGAGGTGGTTCACCAGAGATAGGTAGCAAGGACAGGGAAACAAAACTGGGGGTACAGTATGTATAACAGTGCCATTGCTAATTTGTGCTCTCTGAAAGAAGGTGGTGCAAAATCTTGTTATTATACATACTGAGAAGATGAAGAAAAATGGCTATGTTTAGGCTTTTTCTTAGTGTGAAAAATTATTGAAAAACAGTTGGGTTTTTTTTTTTTTCTGGGGGATATTCACCAGAGGTGTGGGTGTGGGTAGTATAGAGAGGCAACCTTAGAATTGGGGATGGTATATTTTTTTTCACACTATGGGTTACGATCCCAGAACAGAACAATAACCATTTTATCATCCTGACTTGAAGTGTGATGGTTAACCATTGTTTACCACCATGCCCACCAGAACACTGTTTGACAGGTCGTTCCGTCCATTTCATGCAATGCAAGTTTACTGCTTTCCACATTCTCTACTGATTTTGTAGAGATGCAGAGTCCCTCTCAAATGGAAAGAGTATGTTTTAAATGCTGGAGGAATGGGTGTGTTTGTGACCCCAGGTCTGATTCATTGTTAATTCAGTAATACATTGTTAATTCAATGGGTGCGTTTGTGACCCTGAAGTCTGATTCATTGTCAATTCAGTAATACATTGTTAATTCAGTTTACAACTTGGGAAAATAAAACATTAAATGTTGTGTTCTCAGAAAGGATTTGTGTTCAGCAACACAATTTTTTTTACCCATTTATAAAAGGGAGGAAAAAAGATATCCACACCATACTTTAATGGGTGTGGACAGAATATTTCTGTGTTAACAGATCCATTGGTAACAATGATGGCTTTTTATATATATCCTTTTTTTTTTTTTTTTTTTTTTTTTTTTTTAAGAATGCTTTACTAGGGACACAATTCTTTTCTGGCATTATTCAGGCACAGACGTACTTCAACATCTCACTGAAGAAAACACAGTTCACATAGGCACATGCAAGTGGAAAACAGGGTTGTTCTTCACGTCCAAAATAGGCACAGATGAAGTGATGCTACTTGGTTGGGTTCACAACACAACATAGTTGCCTGTGCAGCGTGCTCAATGCTTTTTTTCATGGCAGAAGTGATGGAAGGTAAAGGTGCTGTGCATGCCCTAACTGGCAGCCTGTCGGCATAGCTGTACATCACAGGGCCTCCAACGGGGTACTTTGTGTCACTGACATCTGTGTTAGGCCTGTTTGCAACACTGATTTTAGATAGATGGAGAGAAAAAATAACAACAAACAAACAAATAAAGAGAATGTTTTAAGAGGAGCGTTTACTCACAACATCTGTTTTGTGTGACACAGGGCAAGCACTTTTGGGAGTAAAAGCTGACGATAGAATCACACTTGACGTGTAATCCATAGTCTTGCTAGGACACACTGATGGTTCTATCCATGCATTTACTTGCCATGAATCACAACAGATCTCTTTTGGTTCCCAAAGACACTTTACTGTGTGGGTTGTGTACATGTTACACATAACGAAAAAAAGGATGGGGGACTGGTGCTTTTGAAAAAAAATAGTCGTATTTGTCCAACTTCTTCACACCAAAAACAGAGCGCCATGTCAAATTATCTGCTGTGCACCCTGATCCATAGAACAGCTGCTGTGGGTGCATCAAAGTATAGGCCTGGGACATCTCCTGCCATGTGCAGAACTCGCTGCTGTGGTGGGATTTACACCAGTATCATTATTGGTAATGAATTGGTTAAAATCAGTATTTGTTGGATACAAAAACAATCTGGACTTGTTCAAGGATTACAAAAGTAAAAAGAAAATGATTTCGCTTTGATTTTACAGTCTGGGTAAAGAGTGAATAGTGTGCATGGATGGATTGAAACATGACATAGTGTTAACAGTTACCTCCCTTATGACAGAGAACAGTATCCATCTAGCAGTTTGAGGCATACATTACAATGAGGTGGAGAAGGAAAGTGGGGAGGGCACGATTAATGTCTGGGCAGGCACCATAGGAATGCGACACACTTGACACCTTTTCTGATGTTGTCAGATGAATGATCACAGCCCCTACTCCGTCCATCCTTCACACTTTTCCATGGTCGGTTTTGGGGTTCTTTCAGTGAGGTCTCTCATGTTCATACCGAGTAACTGCATGCACATGGCGATTGTGTGTGGAAAGGAGGGGGTAGATTAGGGGAGTCTACTCAGGCTGCCTGATAACCTGCTACCAGTAGACGGCCCTTATACCAGCAACTTCTTTTGTTGATTAAGGTAAAATCAGCCCTTGAAAATGTTTGGAAAATGGCATGGACGTTATCAGTTCTTTTTACAAGTGTTCTGAAATAAAGACACTATGTAATATTGTATGTGGTTCTCTGACCAGACCGACTTTAGTTTTGATGGAAAGAAACCAGGTTACAGACTGAATAATGGGGCATAGTTGACCAGGAGGCACACTATTCTGTGTGCGTGTGTGTGTGTGTGTGAGTATGTGTGTGTGTGTGTGTGTGTGTGTGTGTGTGTGTGTGTGTGTGTGTGTGTGTGTGTGTGTGTGTGTGTGTGTTTTTCGTGGATGCCAGTGGTATTAACTCACCACATACAAACTGCGTACCTTTTTACTTTCCGTCCAAAATTCATGACACCATATTTTTTGCAAGTCATCACAGTACTTAATAAAACCATCAACAAAACAAAAGACCTAGTGATGTCATAAATGGTGCATCAGCTGTAATTGGGGATGAAGGAGTTCCTTTTGTCCTCGTATCCTACACAAGAGCTTTCTGTTTTATATGGAGATCAGTAATGCTATTCAAACTGAAGAGAATGTCATCAGTGTCTTTGAATGTAAATGTTGACTTTTAATATATACTTGAAAGAAACTCTGTGTAGGACAGAACAATGGAATTGGAAGAAGGGGAAGGGCACAGGTAGCCCCCCCAAAAGCTGATCAGTATGTGTGTGTGTATAAGTGACCACCACTTCCCCCTTCCAAAATACTCAATGTGTCAACTGCATTGGCGTGAATAGCTCTGTCAAACACACTCACACACACACACACACACACACACACACACACACACACACACACACACACATGCCCAGTGTGAACATCATGGCACTGGTGCAAACTGGAATTGGCCTTCTTGTTGGGAACATATCACCATTTGAAGATATAACCTGATGGTATTAAACTATGCGATTCCAATAATATCCATTTCTAGATTTGTTTTAGAGACGTAATGTCCGTTACTACATATGTCCAAGTGAAATGATGTCCCTACTACATATGTTCTACTGAAAGAATGTCCATTCCTAAGTATCTCCTGGTGAAGAGATAACCTTTACCTCATATGTCTTAGTCAAATAATGGTGGTGTCCATCGCTACACATGTCTTGTATCCTAGTGAAATTATGTTCATATATATATATATATATATATATATATATATATATATATATATCAAAAATATTACTAAAACGCCTAATAAAAATCTGAAAGTGCTCAACCCCTTGGGGAGCAACATCTGTTAAAAAAGGATGATAAAAAGGATGTATACTTCCTTTTATCATCCTTTTTTAACAAAAAAAAAAAAATATATATATATATATATATATATATATATATGTGTGTGTGTGTGTGTGTGTGTGTCTTGTATCCTAGTGAAATGATGTCCTGTACTACATAAGTCCAACGAAATGATGTCCATTATTTCACATGTCATACTGAAATAATGTCCTTTACTGTGTATGTTCCAGTGAAATAATGTCTATTTCTAAGTATATCCCTGTGAATGAACATCCTTTACTGAACACATTCCAATGAAAAATGTCCATCCATTACTACATACGCCAAGCCAGATCGTCCTGTTTAAAACAATGTTGTAATTGGATGATACCTGTTTCAGCACACGTCCCAGTGAAATCATGTCCATCACTACATTATCAAAGAGATGATGTTCATTACTGCACACACCCCTGTGGAATGCTGTTCATTACTACATTGCCGTATGAAATGATGTCCATTATTATGTGTGTCTTGGTGAAGTATTGACCATGACTATATATACCGCAGTGAAATGATGCATTTGTCCTGGTGAAATAATGCCCAGTTTTATGTATATCCAGTCAGTCAAATACCACATATGTGCATATATGAAAGAATGTCCATTACTACATATGTCCCATTTGTTGATATCCACTACTGTATGCGTCACAGTGAAATGATGTGCATGACTATATATGTCCAGTCAGCTGATATCCATCAATGTATCTGTCCGAGTGAAATGTACATTACTACGTATGCCCTGGGTGACATAATGACCATTACTATATATGTCCTAGTGAAATGATGTCCCACTACTACATATGCCTTGGTGTCATGACCATTACTATATATATGTCCTAGTGAAATGATGTCCATTTCTACATATGCCCTGGTGTAATGACCATTACTATAAATATGTCCTAGTGAAATGATGTCCACAACTACATATGCCTTGGTGTCATAATGACTATTACTATATATCTCCTAGTGAAATGATGTCCACAACTACTTATGCCTTGGTGTCATAATGACCATTACTATATATGTCCTAGTGAAATGATGTCCACAACTATATATGCCTTGGTGTCATAATGACCATTACTTATATATATATATATATGTCCAAGTGAAATGATGTCCACAACTACATATGTCTTGGTGTCATAATGACCATTACTATATATGTCCTACTGAAATGATGTTCACAACTACATGTGTCTTGGTCAGACAATAATCACCATTATCATATATGTCCTACTGAAATGATGTGCATGACTACATATGTGGTCCGACAATATCTGCTCTCATTGTACATATGTCATAGTGAATGACGTGCATAACTGAATATGTCCTGTCAGATGATATCCATTTGTACATATGTCATAGTGAAATGACGTGCATGACTGAATATGTCCTGTCAGATGATATCCATTTGTACATATGTCATAGTGAAATGCAGGCATGAAAGTGACCAGCAGTAAAAAAGGCTGAAAAATTGGTGGGGGTTTGGGGGCTGCTGTAGGCCCCTAGTGTGGGGTCGAGGGGCAAAGCTTTTTTTTATGAAGAAAAGGCCTAAAACTGCAAATGCACCCCTATTTCAGCTCTGTTAAGAAGAAGGGCAAATAGGCAACATTTTCATGTTTTCAGTAATGAAAATATCCCTCAAAAGATCATATGTACATGTGCATACCGACTCATTCACTCAAAACAATGAGACAGCTCATCACAATATTGATTCAGTCAGTCAACTGTACACATAAATCTATAAAAACAAAACATACATTTAAGGTTAGTTGCATGCTGAGTGACACATACCTTTAAACAGTTTCCCGCAGTCACTCCACTTCTGCCAATACTCCCATCCACATCAGTTTTCAACAACCAGATCAGAAGTTTTCTCAAAGTATCATATTCATTTACAGACTTAGCTCTAGGCTGTTTCACTACTTTTTAACTGCCAGTCCATATAAATTTTATACATCAGTTCTCAACCTCCAGTCCACAAAAACTCACAACATGCTCCAGAGAGACCGATCCATATATATTTCAGTTTTCAGCCTCCAGTCCACAAATATTCAATAAATGAAATGTTCCAGAAAGATACCATTTAACAACCAGTTCACTGGAACCCTTTAAATAGCCACAAGGTCTTCTTCAAACTCTTAGGCTGGATATACAGTTAATCCACAGTTCCTATTCACATAATCCTGCACTTGCTGTATACAGCTATCCACGACTAGTATTGTACACAGAAAAAATCTGGCAGACTGCACAGTGTGTGTATTGTACACAGAAAAAATCTGGCAGACTGCACAGTCATTGAAATACTATACAGTAAGTGCTGGAGAAAAAAAGATACCATCACCCTAGCTGCTTGACCCAAAAGTCAGATCTTTGCCAGTAAGCTCTCTTATTTTTGCATGCTTCTCAGGCCTCACTGTGAAGAAACTTCTGATGTCTCCTGATTGCGATGGGGCCTTCCTCTTTTTAGATGCTGGCTGTAGCTGGGATGACAATGATGCTTGATTGTCTGGAGCTTGATTGTCTGCCCTATTCATATGGCATCTCAGTGCGATGGAACCACGACTGCCATAGTTCACAATCTTTCCACATGGAACACAAAACGCAGCGCCTTTTTTCGTCTAATTTGCGAAACACATCACCAGCTCGAACATCGTCCACTTTCTGGTCTAGCCAGTCCCACCTCCAATCGTTTCTCATCCCTTCTTTTGCCGTGAAATCGCGCGCGCTTGACAAACTTCGCGATTTTAACGATGTCCGACATTCGACAGGTGTGTGAAAAGACTGGATGTTGATTAACGGCGGAAGTGACCGGTTGACTCTTTTGAGAATGACAGAGTCGCAAAATGTCCAAATGGGAATAGCATTGAACGAATGTTCATTTCAGGATTTTTTTTTTAGGCAGCACTTTTTGGGGGGGGCGTAGGATGAAAAAAATGGGCAGAAAATCTGCCTTAGGCGACGAATTTCATGCCTTGAAATAATATCACGACTACATGCGTCCAAGTGAAATAATGTCCATTACTATATATGTCTCTATACGAAAAGATGCCCATACAAGTGTCCTGGTAAAATGATGTCCATACAACATATGTCCCAGTAAAATGATGTCCATTACCACATACATCTCAATGAAAAGATGTGCGTTACATGTGTCGTAGTAAAATGATGTTCATTGCCACATATGTCTCTATGAAAAGATGTCCATTACAACATGTGTCCTAGTAAAATGATGTCCATTACCACACATGCCTCAATGAAAAGATGCCAATTACTAAAGAAGAGATGGTAAAACAATGGTGTTCATTTCTGCATATGTCTGAGGGAAAAGTGATATCCGTTACTAAAGAAGAGATGGTGAAACAATGGTGTTCATTTCTGCATGTGTCTGCGATGTGTTACTAAAGAAGAGAAGTGAAACAGTAGTGTTCATTTCTGCATGTGTCGGAGGGAAGTGATTCCGTTACTCATGTCTCATGCACTGATTCAGGTGATTTACAGACTATATATGTTCAACGGTGTGACTGATTGCAGTAATACTTCCCTTTGTTTTCAGGCATTTAGGAGTGTCTAGTGAGTTGGGAATTTTGTTTTTTTGATTAAAAAGATGATGGGGTCATGTTTGGGAATGGAAGCAGCGCAATGTTGCAGAGCAGACTGAAAGTCATGTGTTGGGCAGGTCAGGAAATCCCTAGTAGTGAAGAAAGATAGGTGCTCCCTTCACCAGTTCAGTGTACAATGGTTGATCTCCACTCACCCCACAACCACCCCCAGCCTCTTCCTCTCCTGGCTCCTGAAGACGGACTGTGAACAGGGGGTCCAGTAGCTTTGAGTTTTATCCAGCAACAGAACAGACGGCAGTGCAGATTTTCCATTACGGCAGATTTTTAAGAAATCACTGGCATGTGATTTTTTTTTCTTAAGTATTGTGTATGCAACTACTGAGTGCCATAGTGCTCATTAATTGCAGCTGGCAACCAGACGAACAGTAGGGACACAGGCTAGTAGGCCTGATGTGATTGTGAAGAACATGAAGCATGAAGTAGCCGCATCATTTTTATGGAAGGAGTGTGGTACTACAAAGTCGGAGACATGCTGAGGACGTGTCGCAGGAACCACACTGATTCAGTGGAATGTAGCATAAGCCTTCTTTTCATCAATTATGTTTCACACACACACACTCACACATGTGTTTGTGTGTACATAGATATATATGAATAGTTCTAGTTTCAAGATGGAATATATATATATATATATATATATTTTCATCTTGAAACTAGAACAGGATCTGTTCATGAAATAAGGAGGGAAATCCAGTCAAAAAGAGGTCAGAAGGGCTTAAAAACAACCGTCCAGATAGGACTGACAGAAAGATTAAAAGAACACAGTGCTAACAGACTACTAAATAGTAAAGACAGAAGGCACAGAAAATACAGTGTACTCCGACACCCATGTTTGTTCACCAATGTCATGATCTTGGTTCATGTGTGTACAGTCAAGACATTGTATTGTTGGCTGGAGAATCCAAAGAGGGTATGTGTGAATGAGAACTTTGACTGAATGGATTACATACACAGTTGAATTATGTCCAGTTGGTTATTCAGAAATAAACGAACGTAATACCAGTGTCTGGAACTGGTGAATAATGAGTATGAGAGCAATGCAGACACAGTATTGTGCTAAATACATAGCTATACTTACCGGTTTCAGCTTTACAAGAAATGCCTAGTTTGTGGTACACATGTAAGTTTTGTTTCTGAGCATTTGCAAATGACTTGGTGGATAGGAGCTAGGATTGATGATACTCTGAACAAATACTTGCTGTTAAGTAAGTGCACTGGCATATTTAGGCACTCATGAAAATAATAACAGCTTATTATTGGTTTGTAAGTTGGCCAGATAACAGTTGGTGGCATGCAATCAGTCAGTATGACTGTTCAGGCAGATACTGGTGTGTATGCTAGTTGATCAGTTTGTGTGTGTGTGACACTTTATCAGTCAGGAAAACTCCCCAAACATATACTGGTGTGTATGCTAGTTGATCAGTTTGTATTGGGTGACACACTATCAGTCAGGAAAACTGTTCAGGCAGATACTGGTGTGTATGCTAGTTGATCAGTTTGTATTTGCAGCATGCTGCTGGCCTGCAAAACTCTTCAAGCAAAGATTTTGACTTTACATGCCATGTATGCAGTGTTAGTGTGACTTGTGTTTCTGACTAAAAATGAAAAAGAAACAGACCCCACTAACAATGTATAACAGCGTCAGTGTGGGTGGTGTGTCTGTCTAAAAATGAAAAAGAATCGGACCCCATAAACAATGTATACAGCGTCAGTGTGGGTGGTGTCTCTGTCTAAAAAAATGAAAAAGAATCGGACCCCATAAAAACAATGTATATAGCGTCAGTGTGGGTGGTGTCTCTGTCTAAAAATGAAAAAAAGAAGCGGACCCCATAAACAATGTATACAGCGTCAGTGTGGGTGGTGTGTCTGTCTAAAAATGAAAAAGAATCGGACCCCATAAACAATGTATATAGCGTCAGTGTGGGTGGTGTCTCTGTCTCTGTCTAAAAATGAAAAAAGAATCGGACCCCATAAACAATGTATATACAGCGTCAGTGTGGGTGGTGTCTCTGTCTAAAAATGAAAAAAAGAATCCGACCCCACAAACAATGTATACAGCGTCAGTGTGGGTTGTGTGTCTGTCTAAAAATGAAAAAGAATCGGACCCTACAAACAATGTATACAGTGTCAGTGCGAGTTGTGTGTCTAAAAACAAGGAAAAAAAACATGGACTTTATAAACTGTGCGTACACATTCAGAATTAAGGCACATACAAAAGAGAACCATAATACATATTGCATTTAATTTTTTTTATGCGTTCCTGTCTGTAGGATACAAAATGTGAAAAGGTGCACAAGCTCACAGGCATGTGTGCCCCCACACACAAACACACACACACATTACTGATGATTCTTGGAGGCAGGCTGTCGACCCTTTGTGGTCCCTGAGGTCAGGTCCTCCTTCACACCAGTCTGTGGTCAAAAGTGGTGATAGGCCCCACCTGGGATTTGAAAGGCTGCACACACACACACACACACATGCTGATACACACTTTCCCACAACACCCCGGCTTTTCAGTAAACATTATGCATTTGGCCTTTAACTAATACTATCCTGGACAACAATGTGTCAGACCTATTCCTGCCTTCTCTGTGGAATACAGGGCAATGCACAGCCTTTATCACGAATATAGTCCTACTTACCGTCTTTGGGGAATACAGGGCCATGCAACCGCCTTTATTACAGAAAAACAGCCCTACTTAATCTTCAACACAGCCTTACTTCAATCTTCCCATGGGGATACAGGGTCATGTTCTGACCTTTATTATGCAAAGAGAAGTCTGCTTCAACCCCAGGGCCATGTTCTGACCTTTATTATGCAAAGAGGGCCATGTTCTGACTTCAAAAAAGAAGTACCCCAGGGCCATGTTCTGACCTTTATTATGCAAAGAGAGGTCCACTTCAACCCCAGGGTCATGTTCTGACCTTTATTATGCAAAAAGAGGTCCACCTCAACCCCAGGGTCATGTTCTGACCTTTATTATGCAAAGAGAGGTCCACTACAACTACAGGGTCATGTTCTGACCTATGTTATGCAACATGAGTCCACTTCAAAGAGAAGTCTGCCTCACTACTTCCACCTTCCCTGGGGAAGACAAGGCCATGTACTGATGTTCATTAAGCAAAATCAGATCTGCTTCAGCCCTTCCCAGTCAGTGAAGCACAACACTATGTACTGCCCTTTATCACGACAGAATTAAGTCTTCTGCCTTGTCTGATGAATACAGGGCAATGCTAAAGTTCAGAACAATATTCTCAACTTGAAGTTAATGTCACGACATATTTGATTAAAAGGTCAGGATAATATTCTTTGTCTCTGATAAAGATCAAAGCAATATCCTCTATGACAAAGACATGGGCAATAATGCAAGATCAGAAGACAATCTGTGATAAACGTAAGAACAGTATTGTCTTTGATCAAATTCAGAACGGTCTCTCGTATGATAAAAGTCAAAACAGTATTGTCGGTGTTAACGGTGTCAACACTGTCAAATAACCCTGACATCGTAACCCCTTTCCCTCCCCTCTCCCTCTCTGTGCTGGCACAGGAGGGCAAAGGTGCCACCTGGCACACTGACCTTCTTGGACACGTGTTTCTCGGGCTGTTCCTCCCGGAGTGCCGACTGCCGTACGCCTGCTGCCCATAGGGAGACTGACGGTGTAACAGGGGCAGGTACTGATGGCGGTACCTTGAGAACGGCTGAAAACTGTACATAGTACATAGCTAGTTAGTGTACGACGACTGCCTGTAGTATGTAATGGGCTGAAAACTGTACAAAGTACATAGCTAGTTAGTGTACGACTGCCTGCAGTATGTAATGGGCTGAAAACTGTACAAAGTACATAGCTAGTTAGTGTACGACTGCCTGTAGTATGTAATGGGCTGAAAACTGTACAAAGTACATAGCTAGTTAGTGTACGACGGCCTATAGTATGTAATGGGCTGAAAACTGTACAAAGTACATAGCCAGTTAGTATATGACTGTCTATACTATGGAAGGGCTGAAAACTGTACATAGTACACAGCCAGTTAGTATACGACTGTCTATACGATGTAAAGGGCTGAAAACTACATTGTACATAGCCAGTTAGTGTAAGACTGACTGTCTGTATTGTGTGAAGGGCTGAAAACGTATAAAATACACACAACCAGTTCTGCACCATGTGAAGGGCTGAAAACTGTACACACTAAACAACTAATGAGTGCATGGCTCTCTGTAGTGTGTAAATGGCTGAAAACTGAAGAAGAAGAAACAAACAGTTTGTGTATGGCTGTGTACACTGCTCGAAGGGCTGAAGACTGTATACACAGCCATCGTTGGTGTATGGTGGGCTCTGTTGTATGAATGGTGAAAACTGTGCACAGCCTCACTTGGCATACTGCTGTCTGTGCGGTGTGAATGCTGAAAACTGTACAACAATACACATCACCCACAGCATACTGCTCTATGTACTGGGGTGGGGGGTATATTCGCTATACATTCGAGGCATTGGACACCAAGTTCAATTACAGATGGTGAAGACCTAGACATGTAATCCCTGTGTGCGGTGTGACTAATGATGACGTCATGACACGTGATTCTTTTGTGAGAACAAAAGTGAAGATGACGTCACATTGATTCCCGTGTAAACAATTGCAGAGGATGCCTCATGACATGCTACATATGTAAAAGAATCTTACAGACAGATTATAGTGTACAAGTCTTTCTCTCTTTGTGAAAAGAGATGAGCGAGGATGATGTCACATGTAATGCTTGTGTGAGATGAGGAGTACGGATGACGTCATGACCTTTAGCCTTCTCTGTGAGATCATGGGTGGGAATGACGACATGACCTGTGATTCCCGTGTGAGATCACGAGTGAGGAGAACATGACGTGATATCTATGAGAGGTTATGACTAAGGATGACGTCATGACCTGTGAGTTGCGTGTGCGATCACGAGTGCGGATGGCGTCATATGATGCCTGCCAGAGAAAGGGGAGAGAATGACGTTGTTGCGTGACGAATTTTGGAACCCTTTATCTTAACATGTGAACTGTAAGGCAGCAGAACAACGCATATTCTGGTCCTGTTCACATACTGTCAGTGATCAAGACGCCACGGCCTCTGAGCCATGTTCATACACTAGTCAACCAGAGCTCGTCAACATCGTCGACCAGTGAGCTTGGAGACAAGGTTCTGTTTTCCCCTCTTTCATCTTCCTTACCGCTTCAATGGTATTGCATGCACACCACTCATTCCTTCACTGGTATTGCATGCACACCACTCATTCCTTTAATGGTATTGCATGCACACCACTCATTCCTTCAGTGGTATTGCATGCACACCACTCATTCCTCACTGGCATTGCACTCATTCCTTCATTATTGCATGCACACCACTCATTCCTTCACTAGCATCGCATGCACACCACTCATTCCTTCACTGGCATTGCATGCACACCACTCATGGCCTTTAATGGTATGCATGCACACCACTCATTCCTTCACTGGTATTGCATGCACACCACTCATTCCTTCACTGGCATGGCATGCACACCACTCATTCCTTCAATGGCATTGCATGCACACCACTCATTCCTTCACTGGCATTGCATGCACACCACTCATTCCTTCAGTGGCATTGCATGCACACCACTCATTCCTTCACTGGCATTGCATGCACACCACTCATGCCGGCTCCCTGTCCACAGTCAACCCTGGCTTGCCCCGCCACAGCCCTGGCACCATTCCACAGGAAGCAGTCACGTCGTCAGGAGGCCACCCACCAGAGGAGACGAGGCACAGCTGCCGAATCACAGGTGGTATTTAGTAGTACATGTTCTGACCCGACATACGCACGACGCCACCTACTAATTCCCCTACTGACGCCAAAAACTGCTTGGTTCCGAAGCCAGCGTGAGTCAGCTCTCCCTCCAGAGGGCGCCACCACGTCCATCCGACGACAGTCCCATAAACTTACCGGTATTCCCATGAATTTACTAATACCGATGACGTCGACAGAACTTCACCAAGGCAATGGATATGTTGAGGTAATCAACACCGAGCCCACCGTGAGAGCGGGGCATGAAAGGCCACCGAATCTGAAATGGTTTTGTGCTGATCGATGAGGATGAGGATGAGGATGATGCTACAGGTTTCTGCTCTAGCCCAAGACAGGGCTGTACTCTACATTACTTGCATATGGCCAGCATCCACTTGACCCGAGAGATACAGACA
The DNA here is from genome assembly GCA_016801955.1 of Conus betulinus. Classification (NCBI taxonomy): domain Eukaryota; kingdom Metazoa; phylum Mollusca; class Gastropoda; order Neogastropoda; family Conidae; genus Conus; species Conus betulinus. The sequence continues at coordinate 115,709 of JADBJO010004087.1, read as the reverse complement.
CTTGCAGTGTTAGTGATTTAAGCAACGCTCTCAGAGACGCATCCATTAAGTAGATGAAACCCGACTATATGGCCCCAGTGTACCCAGCTGAGTCCGTAGAAAACTCAGCTCTGGGTAGGAGCCCGTCAGGGCAGAAAACCCCCACAAATAAATGGCTCTGATGGGAATTGAACCCACGACCTCCTGGCCAGGAGTCTGCGACGCAACCACTTTGCTATGGCTGCTTGGTTTACAGACAGGTAGTAAGCTGGTGCCCCAAATCACATCATGCTCCTGAAGCAGACGAAGGATTCCATTTTGGGGGCGGGGTGAAGGAGGAAGGCGTGGGAAGAAAAGCGTGGGGGGGGGGGGGGGGGGGGGGGGGGGGGGGGGGGAGGTTTTTATGACTGACACCGTTTTCTTTTTCATCTGGACCATTTCTGTTTTTTCATGGAGCCATACGTAATGTGTATGTGTTACGGTGCACACACATATATTGACATGTACAGTAGTACAACACAGATGTTGTACACAGATGTCTGCTGTTCAATGGATAGGATGATGTAGAACCTGGGACCACACATACTGACCGAATGTGACCTCAGTGCATGAGAACATGACGATGTCGTTTGGTATGAGATGTGTCAATGAAGGAAACTGTTATGAAAAAAAGGCGTCACGTGACACGGTCAGCACGAGGGCAATGAAGGAAACTGTTGTGATAAAGAGGGGTCATGTGACACAGTCAGCACGAAGGCATGCATGAGCTGAACGTGCTGCCGTTGCCCAGGTGTGTGACGTACATGTCGTCATGGAGCCGGTGGACCCACTCATCAGCTTTCAGGGCAGCGCGGGCCTTCTCCAGGGCGTAGAAGTCAGTGGCCATCTGAGCGAGGGCTGGAAGGGTCGGAACCTCTGGCCCTGAGTGGCCTGGGGCTGGAGGAACGGGCCCTGCACTCAGAGGTCAGTCACCACGGTCATCACTCGTCCATCTCAAATGGCCTTCATCACCGTCATTCTGCTGGCCACAACCATGGAATACAGCCACACACAACACTGACCAGTCGACGGAGATCCACGCACAAGACAACTTGAGACAATTTAGTAGAGACCTACAGACATGACAGAGAAGGTCAGACCAAACGGCAGAGAACCACAGACAAGACAGAGAATGTCAGACCAAACGGCAGAGAACTACGGACAAGACAGAGAATGTCAGACCAAACGGCAGAGAACTACGGACAAGACAGAGAATGTCAGACCAAACGGCAGAGAACTACAGACAAGACAGAGAAGGTCAGACCAAACGGCAGAGAACTACAGACATGACAGAGAATGTCAGACCAAACGGCAGAGAACTACGGACAAGACAGAGAATGTCAGACCAAACGGCAGAGAACTACGGACAAGACAGAGAATGTCAGACCAAACGCAGAGAACTACGGACAAGACAGACAGGTTCAGATTCTGGTTTAGGTTCACGTCTGTTTTAGCTGTGCTGTCTGGAGCTTGTGACAATGGCACGGCTGGGGGGGAGGCTCTCAAGGGTCATTCCTACGCCTTTTTTTCTCTCTCTCTCTGTGTCTCTGTCTCTCTGTGTCTGTCTGTCTGTCTGTCTGTCTGTCTGTCTGTCTCTCTCTCTCTCTCTCTCTCTCTCTCTCTCTCTCTCTCTCTCTCTCTCTCTCTCTCTCCACCGTGCAGCTCTGGTTTATTTGGGTAGCCTTCATTTCTTTCCTTAAGGACTGCCCAGTGTAGAGCTGTTCTGGGCAGTGAGCTGGATGGTATGCAACAAATGATTTCTACCTATCTCTATCGGGATGCCTGGACTGTCTCTGGCATTGTCAGCATTCCTTTTATGTTTCAGAGATCTGCACTGGAGATAGCGTTTGGTCAGGAGATCTGAGGACATGTGGGTACTTGGTCTGCACCTTCCACTTCTGGTCTTCCAGCGCTTGGAGCTGTACAAAGAGAACACTGAGGACACTGTTCTTGAAGATCCCGATCTTTGTTTGGACACAGAGGCCAGTGGATCTCCATGTGAACTTGACCATGAAGAACATCTGGTTTGTTTTACTGATCCTGGCTATTGTCACCTTGATGCCCAGTCAGATAAACTCCTGTACGTCCTGTGGTGGCTAGCCGTTCATGGTGACTAGTTTCTTGGTTTGAGTGTTGTTCCTTGGGACTTGTGTCTTCGTCATTTACCTTCAGTCCAATAGTACTCACAGTCTGTAGGAGACCCCAGTTTGAATATCCTGGTGCCTTTTAGAAAGTAGCACCAGGTCGTTCGTGTTGTCCAGGATCTCCAGGACTGAGGTCAGGATCCACTGGATGCCTTGTCGTTTCCCATGGTGACTCTGTTTATCCGCTGGTCAATGGCCAAGGTGAACTGCTTCAGTGACGGGATACATCTCTGTCTGAATCCAGTGTTCACTTTGACAGACTCCATTGACTCGTTGTTGCCCCGACAATACGGCTGTTTCTGGAATGCCATAGCATCGGAGAATTTTCCCGAGAGAGCGACGATCGAGACAGCCAAAAGCCGCCCCAAAGTCAACAAATGAATAAGTTCACACAATTCAACAAAGACCCACAGACAAGACTGACAACATCAACCCAATGGAGAGGAGAGCAGGATCTAGGCTGGGTTGATGAGAGAGAGAGAGAGAGAGAGAGAGAGAGAGAGAGAGAGAGAGAGAGAGAGAGAGAGAGAGAGAATCTGTGTATGAAGAAGTAATGAAGTATTTCCGCGTGCGTGAACTAACCTGAAAACTGCTGGGTTGATGAGAGAGAGAGAGAGAGAGAGAGAGAGAGAGAGAGAGAGAGAGAGAGAGAGAGAGAGAGAGAGAGAGAGAATCTGTGTATGAAGTAATGTATTTCCGTGTGAACTAACCTGAAAACTGTGCCAAGGCAGACCAATGAACTGAAGACTGTGCTAAGGCAGACCAATGAACTGAAGACTGTGCTAAGGCAGACCAATGAACTGAAGACTGTGCTAAGGCAGACCAATGAACTGAACTGAAGACTGTGCTGAGGTAGACCATGATTTGAACTGACTGAAGACTGTGCTAAGGCAGACCAATGAACTGACTGAAGACTGTGCTAAGGCAGACCAATGAACTGAAGACTGTGCTAAGGCAGACCAATGAACTGACTGAAGACTGTGCTAAGGCAGACCAATGAACTGACTGAAGACTGTGCTAAGGCAGACCAATGAACTGAACTGAAGACTGTGCTAAGGCAGACCAAATGAACTGAAGACTGTGCTAAGGCAGACCAATGAACTGTCTGAAGACTGTGCTAAGGCAGACCAATGAACTGACTGACTGAAGACTGTGCTAAGGCAGACCAATGAACTGAAGACTGTGCTAAGGCAGACCAATGAACTGTCTGAAGACTGTGCTAAGGCAGACCAATGAACTGACTGAAGACTGTGCTAAGGCAGACCAATGAACTGAAAGAATGTGCTAAGGCAGACCAATGAACTGACTGAAGACTGTGCTGAGGTAGACCAATGAACTGACTGAAGACTGTGCTAAGGCAAGGCAGAATGAACTGACTGAAGACTGTGCTAAGGCAGACCAATGAACTGAAGACTGTGCTAAGGCAGACCAATGAACTGACTGAAGACTGTGCTAAGGCAGACCAATGAACTGAAGACTGTGCTAAGGCAGACCAATGAACTGAAGACTGTGCTAAGACAGACCAATGAACTGACTGAAGACTGAGGACTGTGCTGAAGGTAGACAGACCAATGAACTGACTGAAGACTGTGCTAAGGCAGACCAATGAACTGACTGAAGACTGTGCTAAGGCAGACCAATGAACTGAAGACTGTGCTAAGGCAGACCAATGAACTGCTGAAGACTGTGCTAAGGCAGACCAATGAACTGAAGACTGTGCTAAGGCAGACCAATGAACTGACTGAAGACTGTGCTAAGGCAGACCAATGAACTGAAGACTGTGCTAAGGCAGACCAATGAACTGACTGAAGACTGTGCTAAGGCAGACCAATGAACTGACTGAAGACTGTGCTAAGGCAGACCCAAATGAACTGACTGAAGACTGTGCTAAGGCAGACCAATGAACTGACTGAAGACTGTGCTAAGGCAGACCAATGAACTGACTGAAGACTGTGCTAAGGCAGACCAATGAACTGACTGAAGACTGTGCTAAGGCAGACCAATGAACTGAAAGACTGTGCTAAGGCAGAATGAAACTGAAGACTGACTAAGAAGACTGTGCTAAGACTGTGCTAAGGCAGACCAATGAACTGACTGAAGACTGTGCTAAGGCAGACCAATGAACTGACTGAAGACTGTGCTGAGGTAGACCAATGAACTGAAGACTGTGCTAAGGCAGACCAATGAACTGACTGAAGACTGTGCTAAGGCAGACCAATGAACTGAAGACTGTGCTAAGGCAGACCAATGAACTGACTGAAGACTGTGCTAAGGCAGACCAATGAACTGACTGAAGACTGTGCTAAGACAGACCAATGAACTGACTGAAGACTCTGCCAAGGCAGACCAATGAACTGAAGACTGTGCTGAGGTAGACCAATGAACTGACTGAAGACTGTGCTAAGGCAGACCAATGAACTGACTGAAGACTGTGCTAAGGCAGACCATGAACTGAAGACTGTGCTAAGGCAGACCAATGAACTGACTGAAGACTGTGCTAAGGCAGACCAATGAAATGAACTGACTGACTGTGCTAAGGCAGACCAATGAACTGAAGACTGTGCTAAGGCAGACCAATGAACTGAAGACTGTGCTAAGGCAGACCAATGAACTGACTGAAGAGACTGTGCTAAGGCAGACCAATGAACTGACTGAAGACTGTGCTAAGGCAGACCAATGAACTGACTGAAGACTGTGCTAAGGCAGACCAATGAACTGACTGAAGACTGTGCTAAGGCAGACCAATGAACTGACTGAAGACCAATGACCAATGACTGAAGACTGTGCTAAGGCAGACCAATGAACTGACTGAAGACTGTGCTAAGGCAGACCAATGAACTGACTGAAGACTGTGCTAAGCAGACCAAAGACTGTGCTAAGGCAGACCAATGATGAAGACTGTGCTAAGCAGACCAATGAACTGAAGACTGTGCTAAGACAGACCAATGAACTGACTGAAGACTGTGCTAAGGCAGACCAATGAACTGACTGAAGACTGTGCTAAGGCAGACCAATGAACTGGCTGAAGACTGTGCTAAGGCAGACCAATGAACTGTCTGAAGACTGTGCTAAGGCAGACCAATGAACTGAACTGAAGACTGTGCTGAGGCAGACCAATGAACTGACTGAAGACTGTGCTAAGGCAGACCAATGAACTGATTGAAGACTGTGCTAAGGCAGACCAATGAACTGACTGAAGACTGTGCTAAGGGCAGACCAATGAACTGACTGAAGACTGTGCTAAGGCAGACCAATGAACTGACTGAAGACTGTGCTAAGGCAGACCAATGAACTGAAGACTGTGCTGAGGTAGACCATGATTTGAACTGACTGAAAACTGTGCTAAGGCAGACCAATGAACTGATGAAGACTGTGCTAAGGCAGACCAATGACTGACTGAAGACTGTGCTGACTGGCAGACCAATGAACTGACTGAAGACTGTGCTAAGGCAGACCATGATTTGAACTGACTGAAGACTGTGCTAAGGCAGACCAATGAACTGAAGACTGTGCTGAGATAGACCAATGAACTGAAGACTGTGCTGAGGTAGACCATGATTTGAACTGACTGAAGACTGTGCTAAGGCAGACCAATGAACTGATGAAGACTGTGCTAAGGCAGACCAATGAACTGACTGAAGACTGTGCTAAGGCAGACCAATGAACTGACTGAAGACTGTGCTAAGGCAGACCAATGAACTGACTGAAGACTGTGCTAAGGCAGACCAATGAACTGACTGAAGACTGTGCTAAGGCAGACCAATGAACTGACTGAAGACTGTGCTAAGGCAGACCAATGAACTGACTGAAGACTGTGCTAAGGCAGACCAATGACTGACTGAAGACTGTGCTAAGGCAGACAATGAACTGAAGACTGTGCTGAGGTAGACCATGATTTGAACTGACTGAAGACTGTGCTAAGGCAGACCAATGAACTGATTGAAGACTGTGCTAAGGCAGACCAATGAACTGACTGAAGACTGTGCTAAGGCAGACCAATGAACTGACTGACTGTGCTAAGGCAGACCAATGAACTGACTGAAGACTGTGCTAAGGCAGACCAATGAACTGACTGAAGACTGTGCTAAGGCAGACCAATGAACTGAAGACTGTGCTGAGGTAGACCAATGAACTGACTGAAGACTGTGCTAAGGCAGACCAATGAACTGATTGAAGACTGTGCTAAGGCAGACCAATGAACTGACTGAAGACTGTGCTAAGGCAGACCAATGAACTGAAGACTGTGCTAAGGCAGACCAATGAACTGACTGAGACTGTGCTAAGGCAGACCAATGAACTGACTGAAGACTGTGCTGCTAGGCAGACCAATGAACTGTGCTGAAGACTGTGCTAAGGCAGACCAATGAACTGAAGACTGTGCTGAGGCAGACCAATGAACTGACTGAAGACTGTGCTAAGGCAGACCAATGAACTGATGAAAGACTGTGCTAAGGCAGACCAATGAACTGAAGACTGTGCTAAGGCAGACCAATGAACTGAAGACTGTGCTGAGGTAGACATGATTTGAACTGACTGAAGACTGTGCTAAAGGCAGACCAATGAACTGAAGACTGTGCTGAGGTAGACCATGATTTGAACTGACTGAAGACTGTGCTAAGGCAGACCAATGAACTGAAAGACTGTGCTAAGGCAGACCAATGAACTGACTGAAGACTGTGCTAAGGCAGACCAATGAACTGACTGAAGACTGTGCTAAGGCAGACCAATGAACTGACTGAAGACTGTGCTAAGGCAGACCAATGAACTGACTGAAGACTGTGCTAGGCAGACCAATGAACTGAAGACTGTGCTAAGGCCAGACCAATGAACTGACTGAAGACTGTGCTAAGGCAGACCAATGAACTGTGCTAAGGAACCAATGACTGTGAAGACTAAGGCAGACCAATGAACTGACTGAAGACTGTGCTAAGGCAGACCAATGAACTGACTGAAGACTGTGCTAAGGCAGACCAACTGAACTGAAGACTGTGCTAAGGCAGACCAATGAACTGACTGAAGACTGTGCTAAGGCAGACCAATGAACTGACTGAAGACTGTGCTAAGGCAGACCAATGAACTGAAGACTGTGCTAAGGCAGACCAATGAACTGACTGAAGACTGTGCTAAGGCAGACCAATGAACTGACTGAAGACTGTGCTAAGGCAGACCAATGAACTGACTGAAGACTGTGCTAAGGCAGACCAATGAACTGACTGAAGACTGTGCTAAGGCAGACCAATGAACTGACTGAAGACTGTGCTAAGGCAGACCAATGAACTGACTGAAGACTGTGCTAAGGCAGACCAATGACCTGAAGAAGACTGTGCTAAGGCAGACCAATGAACTGACTGAAGACTGTGCTAAGGCAGACCAATGAACTGACTGAAGACTGTGCTAAGGCAGACCAATGAACTGACTGAAGACTGTGCTAAGGCAGACCAATGAACTGACTGAAGACTGTGCTAAGGCAGACCAATGAACTGAACTGAAGACTGTGCTAAGGCAGACCAATGAACTGACTGAAGACTGTGCTAAGGCAGACCAATGAAGGCAGACCAATGAACTGAAGACTGTGCTAAGGCAGACCAATGAACTGACTGAAGACTGTGCTAAGGCAGACCAATGAACTGAAGAAGACTGTGCTAAGGCAGACCAATGAACTGACTGAAGACTGTGCTAAGGCAGACCAATGAACTGACTGAAGACTGTGCTAAGGCAGACCAATGAACTGACTGAAGACTGTGCTAAGGCAGACCAATGAACTGACTGAAGACTGTGCTAAGGCAGACCAATGAACTGACTGAAGACTGTGCTAAGGCAGACCAATGAACTGACTGAAGACTGTGCTAAGGCAGACCAATGAACTGACTGAAGACTGTGCTAAGGCAGACCAATGAACTGAAGACTGTGCTAAGGCAGACCAATGAACTGACTGAAGACTGTGCTAAGGCAGACCAATGAACTGACTGAAGACTGTGCTAAGGCAGACCAATGAACTGACTGAAGACTGTGCTGAGGTAGACCACCATGAACTGACTGAAGACTGTGCTGAGGTAGACCAATGAACTGACTGAAGACTGTGCTAAGGCAGACCAATGAACTGACTGAGACTGTGCTAAGGCAGACCAATGAACTGACTGAAGACTGTGCTAAGGCAGACCAATGAACTGAAGACTGTGCTAAGGCAGACCAATGAACTGACTGAAGACTGTGCTAAGACAGACCAATGAACTGACTGAAGACTGTGCTAAGGCAGACCAATGAACTGACTGAAGACTGTGCTAAGGCAGACCAATGAACTGACTGAAGACTGTGCTAAGGCAGACCAATGAACTGAAAGACTGTGCTGAGGTAGACCAATGAACTGAAGACTGAAGACTGTGCTAAGACTGTGCCAAGGCAGAACTGAAAGACTGTGCTAAGGCAGACCAATGAACTGAAAGACTGTGCTAAGGCAGACCAATGAACTGAACTGAAGACTGTGCTAAGGCAGACCAATGAACTGAAGACTGTGCTAAGGCAGACCAATGACCTGAAGACTGTGCTAAGGCAGACCAATGAACTGACTGAAGACTGTGCTAAGGCAGACCAATGAACTGAAGACTGTGCTAAGGCAGACCAATGAACTGACTGAAGACTGTGCTAAGGCAGACCAATGAACTGAAGAAGACTGTGCTAAGACAGACCAATGAACTGACTGAAGACTGTGCTAAGGCAGACCAATGAACTGACTGAAGACTGTGCTAAGGCAGACCAATGAACTGACTGAAGACTGTGCTAAGGCAGACAAATGAACTGACTGAAGACTGTGCTAAGGCAGACCAATGAACTGACTGAAGACTGTGCTAAGGCAGACCAATGAACTGACTGAAGACTGTGCTAAGCAGACCAATGAACTGACTGAAGACTGTGCTAAGGCAGACCAATGAACTGACTGAAGACTGTGCTAAGGCAGACCAATGAACTGGCTGAAGACTGTGCTAAGGCAGACCAATGAACTGTGCTGAAGACTGTGCTAAGGCAGACCAATGAACTGAAGACTCAACTGAGGCAGACCAATGAACTGACTGAAGACTGTGGCTAAGGCAGACCAATGAACTGATTGAAACTGTGCTAAGGCAGACCAATGAACTGACTGAAGACTGTGCTAAGGCAGACCAATGAACTGTCTGAAGACTGTGCTAAGGCAGACCAATGAACTGACTGAAGACTGTGCTAAGGCAGACCAATGAACTGAAGACTGTGCTGAGGTAGACCATGATTTGAACTGACTGAAAACTGTGCTAAGGCAGACCAATGAACTGATTGAAGACTGTGCTAAGGCAGACCAATGAACTGACTGAAGACTGTGCTAAGGCAGACCAATGAACTGACTGAAGACTGTGCTAAGGCAGACCATGATTTGAACTGACTGAAGACTGTGCTAAGGCAGACCAATGAACTGACTGAAGACTGTGCTGAGATAGACCAATGAACTGAAGACTGTGCTGAGGTAGACCATGATTTGAACTGACTGAAGACTGTGCTAAGGCAGACCAATGAACTGATTGAAGACTGTGCTAAGGCAGACCAATGAACTGACTGAAGACTGTGCTGTGCTAAGGCACCAAATGAACTGACTGAAGACTGTGCTAAGGCAGACCAATGAACTGAAGACTGTGCTGAGGTAGACCAATGAACTGACTGAAGACTGTGCTAAGGCAGACCAATGAACTGACTGAAGACTGTGCTAAGGCAGACCAATGAACTGACTGAAGACTGTGCTAAGGCAGACCAATGAACTGAAGACTGTGCTGAGGTAGACCATGATTTGAACTGACTGAGACTGTGCTAAGGCAGACCAATGAACTGATTGAAGACTGTGCTAAGGCAGACCAATGAACTGACTGAAGACTGTGCTAAGGCAGACCAATGAACTGACTGAAGACTGTGCTAAGGCAGACCAATGAACTGACTGAAGACTGTGCTAAGGCAGACCAATGAACTGAAGACTGTGCTGAGGTAGACCAATGAACTGACTGAAGACTGTGCTAAGGTAGACCATGATTTGAACTGACTGAAGACTGTGCTAACTGTGCTAAGACCAATGAACTGATTGAAGACTGTGCTAAGGCAGACCAATGAACTGACTGACTGAAGACTGAAGACTGTGCCAAGGCAGACCAATGAACTGAAGACTGTGTGCTGAGGTAGACCAATGAACTGACTGAAGACTGTGCTAAGGCAGACCAATGAACTGACTGAAGACTGTGCTAAGGCAGACCAATGAACTGTCTGAAGACTGTGCTAAGGCAGACCAATGAACTGACTGAAGACTGTGCTGAGGCAGACCAATGAACTGACTGAAGACTGTGCTAAGGCAGACCAATGAACTGACTGAAGACTGTGCTAAGGCAGACCAATGAACTGACTGAAGACTGTGCTAAGGCAGACCAATGAACTGAAGAAGACTGTGCTAAGGCAGACCATGTGCTGAGGACTGAAACTGACTGAAGACTGTGCTAAGGCAGACCAATGAACTGAAGACTGTGCTGAGGCAGACCATGATGAACTGAACTGACTGAAGACTGTGCTAAGCAGACCAATGAACTGACTGAAGACTGTGCTAAGGCAGACCAATGAACTGACTGAAGACTGTGCTAAGGCAGACCAATAAACTGAAGACTGTGCTGAGGTAGACCAATGAACTGACTGAAGACTGTGCTAAGGCAGACCAATGAACTGACTGAAGACTGTGCCAAGGCAGACCAATGAACTGAAGACTGTGCTGAAGGTAGACCAATGAACTGACTGAAGACTGTGCTAAGGCAGACCAATGAACTGACTGAAGACTGTGCTAAGGCAGACCAATGAACTGACTGAAGACTGTGCTAAGGCAGACCAATGAACTGACTGAAGACTGTGCTAAGGCAGACCAATGAACTGAAGAAGACTGTGCTAAGGCTAAGGCAGACCACCAATGAACTGACTGAAGACTGTGCTAAGGCAGACCAATGAACTGACTGAAGACTGTGCTAAGGCAGACCAATGAACTGACTGAAGACTGTGCTAAGGCAGACCAATGAACTGACTGAAGACTGTGCTAAGGCAGACCAATGAACTGACTGACTGACTGTGCTAAGGCAGACCAATGAACTGAAGACTGTGCTAAGGCAGACCAATGAACTGACTGAAGACTGTGCTAAGGCAGACCAATGAACTGACTGAAGACTGTGCAAGGCAGACCAATGAACTGACTGAAGACTGTGCTAAGACAGACCAATGAACTGACTGAAGACTGTGCTAAGGCAGACCAATGAACTGACTGAAGACTGTGCTAAGGCAGACCAATGAACTGAGTGAAGACTGTGCTAAGGCAGACCAATGAACTGAAAGACTGAAGACTGTGCTGTGCTAAGGCAGACCAATGAACTGAAGACTGAAGACTGAACTGAAAGACTGGCTAAGGCACCAATGAACTGACTGAAGACTGTGCTAAGGCAGACCAATGAACTGACTGAAGACTGTGCTAAGGCAGACCAATGAACTGAAGAATGTGCTAAGGCAGACCAATGAACTGACTGAAGACTGTGCTAAGGCAGACCAATGAACTGACTGAAGACTGTGCTAAGGCAGACCAATGAACTGACTGAAGACTGTGCTAAGGCAGACCAATGAACTGAAGACTCTGCTAAGGCAGACCAATGAACTGAAGACTGTGCTAAGACAGACCAATTAACTGACTGAAGACTGTGCCAAGGCAGACCAATGACCTGAAGACCGTGCTGAGGTAGACCATGATTTGAACTGACTGAAGACTGTGCTAAGGCAGACGACAGTGTGAACTGACCTGCGGTTTGGAGGGGAGATAAGGGCGGCAGGTGTGTGGGGGCGTACTTGTTGTAGTCCAGCCAGGCGGGGTTGGTGAGGGTCATAGGGCGTGAACGGTGTGACCCCAGTGGGACTGCCCTCAGTCTGCTTTCCTTGTCTTCCCCCTCCCTGACACACCACATCACCACACACCACATCACCACACACACACCACATCACCACACACACACACCACATCACCACACATACACACCACATCAACACACACACACATCACCACACACACACATCACATCACCACACACACACACACACACCACATCAACACACACACACACACACACACACACACACACACACACACACACACACACACACACACGCACACAGTATCATACTCATGGATGTTGTAGATCAGTGCTAAGTGGTATGTAGATCAATGCTTTGTACACTTTTATGTGGCGTGTATAATGTACGCAGTAGCAGACCAATGGATGCACCGTATTACTTTATATAATTATTCACGATATGTAGATCTTTGTTGTATACACTGTGTTCCATGGTGTGTATATGTAAGTGAAACGCAGATCAGTGTTTCTGCACACTGTGTGTACACTGTGATATGTTGATCAGTGTTGTGTATATGTGTACATGGTGTGTATACTGTATGTGTTCTGTAGCTCAATCGTGAGTACACCATATGTATCTCATCTTGTGTACATTTTGCTATATGGTGTGCATAGTATTACAATGTTTTACAAGGTGTGTATATATTGCACGTGGTGTGTATCTCAGTATTGTGTATACTGCGTTGCATGGTGTGTATATTACACACGATACATAACGCAATGTCGTGTGCAATATGCACTGTGTATATTGCACGTGGTACATAGATGGATGTTGTCCATACTATGCTATAAGTGTATATTGTGTGTGATAACTAGATCAATGTTGTGAACAGTATCATAAGTTGTGCATTTTGCACGTGAAACTCGGATCAGTGTTGCGCATACTGTGCTATAAGGTGTCTAAACTGCACGTGACAAGCGGATCTATGTTGTGCAGACTGTGCTATAAGATGTGTTACTGAAAATGATATGTAAAGCGATAAGGGAAGCTAGTGGGTGGTGGCAACATAGTGATAGCTGGTGTAGCTGTAATAAAGATAGCCAGAGATAAGCAAAGCCAGTCTTTGGGAGAGACATAGTGTTAGCTAGTGTAGCTGTAATAAAGACAACGAAAGATAAGCAAAGGCATTTTGGTGAGAGCGACATAGTGTGTTAGCTAATGTAGCTGTAATAAAGACAACCAGAGATAAGCAAAGGCATTTTGGTGAGAGCGACATAGTGTTAGCTAATGTAGCTGTAATAAAGACAACCAGAGATAAGCAAAGTCGTTTTGGGGGGAGCGATATAGTATTAGCTGGTGTAGCCATAACAAAGATAGCCTGTGGTCAGGAAACCAGCGGGCGGGGAGTGACCTACGCAGTCAGGGTGTTGTGGTAGATGCCCGAGATCTGGCAGGTGCTGAGGAGGTGATGCTCCCTGTAATCCCTCCATCGCTCGGCCAGCTGCCTCCTCCTCCTCCGCTCTCTTCCTCCTCTCCGTGCTCTGCAGTTCTGAGTACTGTCGCAGCTCCAGTCTGCCCGCAGACATGAGGCACCAGGTTATCCCCCCCCCCCCCCCCCCTCCTTTGCCTCCTCACACACGTGCATACAGACATACAGTGGGTAAGAGGTGAATGCCCTTGCTTAATAGCATGCCGATGTGTCTTCCTGAGCAACGTCACCCGAACGTGAACCAAAAATATAATATGCATATCGCCTGCGGTCTGATGACGTCATCAATCATGTGTAGCTGAGGGCTTCTGCTGATTAGTCATGACGTTATTATTTAAAGGGGAGTGGATCCTAGCTGGATGAAGACGTTCCATGATACAGCCAGGTTCTTGCGTCCTGTCTGCTGGTTGTTGATGACGTCATCATTCTTAAACACAACACAGACACACTGTCCTTGATGACATTTTCGGAAGACCGAATAATGCCTGAAGTCTACTCAGTGCCGTTCCATTCCAAGGTGTGAGTCTCCCTCTGTATTCTGTACTGCCATCATCCATCAATAGGCCAGTATCTGCTGTCTATCGCTGTACCATGATCACATTCCAGTACGTGCCACTATATGGTATCCATGACTGTGCAAATATCTACAGTACATCGACGTGCTAATATCTATTGTCCATCAATCTCATCAATATGCCAATGCATGCTTCAGTACTTACTATCAACGTGCCAACGTGTAGTGTTCAGCAACGTGCTATCATCCACTGACCATCAATATACCAAAATCTGCTCCCCATCAACGTGCCATCATCCACTGTCTATCAAATACCCAAACATCTACTCCCCATCAACGTGCCATCATCCACTGTCTATCAACATACCAACATCTACTCCCCATTAACGTGCCATCATCCACTGTCTATCAATACCACCAACATCTACTCCCCATCAACGTGCCATCATCCACTGTCTATCAATATCCACTGTCTATCAATACACCAACATCTACGCCCCATTACGTGCCCCCATTAACGTGCCATCATCCACTGTCTATCAATATACCAACATCTACTCCCCATTAACGTGCCATCATCCACTGTCATCGTGCCATCATCCCCATGTCTATCAACTGTCTATCAACCCAAATCTACTCCCCATTAACGTGCCATCATCCACTGTCTATCAACATACCAAAATCTACTCCCCATTAACGTGCCATCATCCACTGTCTATCAATACACCAACATCTACTCCCCATTAACGTGCAATCATCCACTGTCTATCAATACACCAAACATCTAATCCCCATTAACGTGCAATCATCAATACACCACTGTCTATCAATCATACCAAAATCTACCAAATCTACTCCCCATTAACGTGCCATCATCCACTGTCTATCAATATACCAAACATACTCCCCATTAAACGTGCAATCATCCACTGTCTATCAACATACCAAAATCTACTCCCATTAACGTGCCATCAGCTGCTCCCCATTACGTGCCATCATCCCCATTACTGTCTATCAATACACATACAAAATCTACTCCCCATTAACATGCCAAAATCTACTCGCCATCAACGCGAAAGTAAAGTAATGACTGTCCATCGACATGGTAACATCATCTCTCCAGCAAACGTGTCAATATATCTACTGTCCATCAACGACATGTCTCTCCAGCAACGTGTATATATACTGTCCATCTACATGTCAGTATGTATTGTGACACAATGTGAACTGTCCCTCAACATGTCAGTATGTATTGTCCTTGCTACCTAAGCAGCACTCTGTCCAGAAACGTTGTCATCGACGATGAGATGAATGCTCGCCATAGCTAGCGCCGCTTTTGGCACATTCCACAAGAACGTGTGGAACAGGAGAGGCATCACCCAAGAGACCAAGATCAAGGTGTATCGGGCCATAGTTCTCACCACACTGCCCTATGGCTGTGAAACATGGACGGTTTACCAGCGTCACGCGCCAGGAAACTGAACCATTTCCACACCACTTGCCTCAGAAGACTCATGGACATTAAGTGGCAAGACAAGATTTCGGACACTGAAGTCCTCACTTGTGCTGGCCTGCCTAGCATCTTCACCATCTTGATGCAGTCAACAGCTTCGCTGGGCAGGTCACGTAGTTCGCATGCCAGACCATAGGCTGCCAAAGAAACTATTGTTTGGCGAACTGCAACAGGGCAAACGCTCTCGTGGGGGGCCAGAGGAAGCGTTTCAAAGACAGCCTCAAATCCTCCCTGAAGGCCTTCAACATCAGCCACACAACATGGGAGCAGACTGCTCAGGACAAAAATGGGTGGCCATCAGCTTTCCGCAAAGGTGCAGAGACTTGTGAAAGCAACACAACTGCGGCAGCTGAGCAGCGCAGGATTATCAGGAAGACCAGTGTCAACAGATCTCCAACTGCCGCCACCATCCCCTGTCCATACTGTGATAGGTCTTTCCGGGCGCAGATCGGCCTGACCAGCCATCTACGCACTCATCCCCGATCCCAGGATGACTAGATGGTCTTCGTCGTCTCGACAGACAACATACAAACATGTATTGTCCATCAATGTGACAATGTGGACTCTCCATCAACGTGCCAATATCTGTCAACATGTCACTGTCCTCAACATGTCAGTATGTACTGTCCATCAATGTGACAATGTGACAATGTGGACTGTCCATCAACGTGCCAGTACTGACTATCAACACACCAACACCTACTGTATTCAGCGTGTGCCAACACCTACTGTGTTCAGCGTGCCAGCACCTACTGTCTGTAAACGTGCCAACATTCACTGTCTGTCCACGTGCAAACATTTCCTGTCAGAATGTCAGTGTCTACTGGCCGTCAGTCTTTCAAAATGTACTGTTATTCAATGACATTATTTTTAACTGAACAAAACGTGAGTGGTTTCTGCTACGTCATGAAGATACTTTCCACTATACGTTACTATGTATTCCAGAGCTATTTGAAGAGGACATCTCGAATACTAAATTTTGAAACAACTTGTACAGGACAGTGTCTGAATTGCTACATGATGACCTCATTCTACAGGACAGTGTCTGAATTGCTACCTGATGATACAACTTGTACAGGACAGTGTCTAAATTGCTACCTGATGACCTCATTCTACAGGACAATGTCTGAATTGCTACCTGATGACCTCATTCTACAGGACAGTGTCTGAATCCTACCTGATGACTTCATTCTACAGGACAGTCTGCAGAGCCTCTAATGACCGTTTCCGGCTGTAGTAACTGAAGACGTATTTCCTGGTGAAGTAGCCCGCCAGATCTTCTGCACCTGAACAACATACACCACTCCATATTATACAGCTAACAAGCACGCAGACACGCGCGCACGTGCGTTTGTGTGTGTGTGTTCGTGTGTGTGCGTGCGCGAGCATGTGTGTGTGTAAGCGGTTTGTGCGCACG
The DNA here is from genome assembly GCA_016801955.1 of Conus betulinus. Classification (NCBI taxonomy): domain Eukaryota; kingdom Metazoa; phylum Mollusca; class Gastropoda; order Neogastropoda; family Conidae; genus Conus; species Conus betulinus. The sequence goes on along the minus strand of JADBJO010004087.1, from coordinate 98,735 downwards.
TGTGTGTGTGTGTTCGTGTGTGTGTGTGTGTGTGTGTGTGTGTGTGTGTGTGTGTGTGTGTGCGTGTGAAATTTGAATCTTTTACCTTCCAGGTCAGGAGTTAACAGTTCTAGAAACAATTGTGTATGGAACTAATGATCCTTTCCCGTCTAAATTTATACGCTGCAGGTATGTGCGTTTTTAGAACAGATACTTTAGATGAATTGACGGTTCGAAGGGAAATAACTCTGATCGAGTCGACCAATGTTGAGAGTCATGAGGAAAGATTGTCCTCTGTTGCCGCGAACAGCAAACTGGGATAACTCCTGTCTTTAGGGACAAAGAGAACGGTATGATTTTGCTGCAGTGTTATTTCCCCTAAGCTTGTGCTGGCCGTTGTACGCTGCTCCAGCTGTCTGTTCCGGTTGATCAATGGGTACTTCCTCCCATCACTGTGGCCTGCACACCAAAATTAGTGATGCGCAAAATCAAGGAGTCGAGTATAGTTTCCCAACCATGGCACAATCAATTGTTTTGAGAAGTTTTAAGGTGTCTGAAAGTCGATTCTTCTCATTTCCCTACATATGGACTGCCATCAAAGTGTAAGCCAGATGGTTCCCTAGCAGACAGATTAAAATACAAAGGAATCGGACCATTGGGGGCTTCCACCTGGCGCAAAGATAGAGTCAGAGGTGAGTGCAAAGGCCTGAAATGTGACGTCAACTTAGGGGAAGGTCAGGCATTTGAAGATTGTATGTGATGTCATCTGTAGAATTCCCCTAAAACATGGGAAATAATTGGTGGGAGGTTGGTCTTTTGATCAATGATCCGTTTAGCATTAAATGCTGGTTCAAACCTATGCTTGGCCTCAAAATGCTTACATGTATTAGATAGTGATTAGAGCAAAATCCTAATTAGAGCGTGTGGTCTGAATGAAATGTTCTACCTAATGTTCCCAACCCTATCACTGACTGCAATGTCTAACTATTTCCCCCACTGTTCCCCACCATCACTGACAGCCATGTCTAACTATTTCCCCCACTGTTCCCTACTATCACTCACTGACTGCCATGTCTAACTATTTCCCCCACTGTTCCCTACCATCACTGACTGCCATGTCTAACTATTTCCCCCCACTGTTCCCTACCATCACTGACTGCCATGTCTAACTATTTCCCCCACTGTTCCCTACCATCACTGACTGCCATGTCTATTTCCCCCACTGTTCCCTACCATCACTGACTGCCATGTCTAACTATTTCCCCCACTGTTCCCTACCATCACTGACTGCCATGTCTAACTATTTCCCCCACTGTTCCCTACCATCACTGACTGCCATGTCTAACTATTTCCCCCACTGTTCCCTACCATCACTGACTGCCATGTCTAACTATTTCCCCACTGTTCCCTACCATCACTGACTGCCATGTCTAACTATTTCCCCCACTGTTCCCTACCATCACTGACTGCCATGTCTAACTATTTCCCCCACTGTTCCCTACCATCACTGACTGCCATGTCTAACTATTTCCCCCACTGTTCCCTACCATCACTGACTGCCATGTCTATTTCCCCCACTGTTCCCTACCATCACTGACTGCCATGTCTAACTATTTCCCCCACACTGTTCCCTACCATCACTGACTGCCATGTCTAACTATTTCCCCCACTGTTCCCTACCATCACTGACTGCCATGTCTAACTATTTCCCCCACTGTTCCCTACCATCACTGACTGCCATGTCTAACTATTTTCCCCCACTGTTCCCTACCATCACTGACTGCCATGTCTATTTCCCCCACTGTTCCCTACCATCACTGACTGCCATGTCTAACTATTTCCCCCACTGTTCCCTACCATCACTGACTGCCATGTCTAACTATTTCCCCCACTGTTCCCTACCATCACTGACTGCCATGTCTAACTATTCCACCCACTGTTCCCTACCATCACTGACTGCCATGTCTAACTATTTCCCCCACTGTTCCCTACCATCACTGACTGCCATGTCTAACTATTTCCCCCACTGTTCCCTACCATCACTGACTGCCATGTCTATATTTCCCCCACTGTTCCCTACCATCACTGACTGCCATGTCTAACTATTTCCCCCACTGTTCCCTACCATCACTGACTGCCATGTCCATCTATTTCCCCACACTGTTCCCTACCATCACTGACTGCCATGTCTAACTATTTCCCCCACTTCCCTACCATCACTGACTGCCATGTCTAACTATTTCCCCCACTGTTCCCTACCATCACTGACTGCCATGTCTATTTCTGCCCCACTGTTCCCTACCATCACTGACTGCCATGTCTAACTATTTCCCCCACTGTTCCCTACCATCACTGACTGCCATGTCTAACTATTTCCCCCACTGTTCCCTACCATCACTGACTGCCATGTCTAACTATTTCCCCCACTGTTCCCTACCATCACTGACTGCCATGTCTAACTATTTCCCCCACTGTTCCCCCCATCACTGACTGCCATGTCTATTTCCCCCACTGTTCCCTACCATCACTGACTGCCATGTCTAACTATTTTCCCCCACTGTTCCCCCACCATCACTGACTGCCATGCCTAACTTTCCCCCACTGTTCCCCACCATCACTGACTGCCATGTCTAACTATTTCCCCCACTGTTCCCCACCATCACTGACTGCCATGTCCAACTATTTCCCCCACTGTTCCCTCACCATCACTGACTGCCATGTCCTAACTAGTGGCCATTTTTCCCTACCATCAGACTGCCATGTCTAACTATTTCATGTTCCCTACCTTCTGACTGCAATGCCATTTCCCCACTGTTCACCGCATCACTGACTGCACCATGTCCCCACTGTCCCTCACACTGACGTCACTGTAAATGTCACACGGGACACTGACCACACCGTATGAAACACACCCATCAAGTCACACGGCTGCAACACAACACACGGCATTGATAACACACACATCACATGTGTCATGCACGTCATAAAATATGCACACGGGACACCATGTACACGGTGAACACAGCACACGGCTACACCACACTATGTGTATTATCCACACCATGTAAACATTGTACACAGCATTGACCAACACCACGCCGCGTGCATCACACACACCATGTAGTGCAGCATACACAGCTTTGGTTTCCATCTGATAACAATGGTTACAAAGTAAAAGAGTGCTGTACACAGCCGGTTACACAGCTTTGCAGCGTCGTGAAACACCTTTTTCGCACGTGACTTTCATTTACACTAGACTGGAGTTGTCCCTAGGCTAGATCGCCCTTTACACAGTTCACACAAGGGTTTGAGATTATCCCAAGTCTGACTCATCCTTCACATTGTTGACATAATGCTTTGTGTTGTTTTAGGGCTGTATAATCCTTTACATTGTTGATATAATGCTTTGTGTTGTTTTATGATTGGTTCATCCTTCACATTGTTGACATAAAGCTTTGTGTTGTTTTATGATTGAATCATCCTTCAAGTTGTTGGCATGATACTTTGTGTTGTTTCAGGACTGGACCATCCTTCACATTGTTGACATGCTTTGTGCTATGTCAGGGATGGATCAACCTTTACATTGCTGACATCATGCTTTGTGTAATTTCAGGATTGAATCATCCTTCACACTGTTGACATAATGCTTTGTGTAATTCATGATTGGATCATCCTTCACATTGTTGACATCAATGCTTTGTGTTGTTTTGATTGGATCATCCTTCACATTGACATAATGGATTTGTCCATGATTGGATCATCCTTCACACTGTTGACATACTGCTTTGTGTTGTTTCATGATTGCATCATCCTTCACACTGCTTAATGCTTTGTGTTGTTTCATGATTGGATCATCCTTCACACCGTTGACATGATGCTTTGTGTTGTTTCATGATTGGATCATCCTTCACATTGTTGACATCATGCTTTGTGTTGTTTCATGATTGGATCATCCTTCACACTGTTGACATAATGCTTTGTGTTGTTTCATGATTGGATCATCCTTCACACTGTTGACATAATGCTTTGTGTTGTTTCATGATTGCATCATCCTTCACACTGTTGACGTAATGCTTTGTGTTGTTTCATGATTGGATCATCCCTTCACAGTGTTGACATAATGCTTTGTGTTGTTTCATGATTGGATCATCCTTCACATTGTTGACATAATGCTTTGTGTTGTTTCATGATTGGATCATCCTTCACACTGTTGACATAACGTTTTGTGTTGTTTCAGGTCTGGATCGTCCTTCACATTGTTGACATCATGCTTTGTGTAATTTCAGGACTGAATCATCCTTCACACTGTTGACATAATGCTTTGTGTTGTTTCATAATTGGATCATCCTTCACATTGTTGACATAATGCTTTGTGTTGTTTCAGGACTGGATCGTCCTTCACATTGTTGACATCATGCTCTGTGTTGTTTCAGGTCTGGATCTTCCTTCACATATATGACATAATGCTTTGTGTTGTTTCAAGGCTGGACCTTCCTTCACATGGTGACATGACGGTTTGACGTTTTTTTTTCAGGGCTGGATTATCCCTCACACAGTTGCTTGAGTTACAACGTACCATCTGTCGTCAGGTTTGTCCACCTGTGAAAACAGTGGACTCATTTGTTTCCGTTTACCCCCCCTAGTCAAGCATGACCCACGGCTATTACGTAAGGGACGGTCATCCATGTTCACGTTTCCATTAAAAAAAAAAAAAAAAAAATCAGGTGGTCCGGAACGGTATGCATGTCTGCAGTCGGAGTCACACGCACACGCACACACGCATGTACGCACACACACACACACACACACACACACACACACACACACACACACACACACACACACGTTTTCGTTATTCCTGTTTGAAGAAAAAACAACCAGGTGAAATACTTGTGCATTTGAGGTTCCCAGTACACCTCCGTCCTATCAGAATGGGCCAGCAGTCTATATGTAATGACATGCTGGATCTTTGCAATTGTAATGAATCGATAAGAATTAGGTTTCTGAATTCTAGATTCAACATTAGAAAAGTAGTTTAAGACTCAGAATCAAAAGTTACATGGAGAATACTTTGACAAGGTCGCCCTGTCTTCCTCAGCTCACTGTTGCTGTTGTGGCAGCGAGGCCTGGTGGGGACGACTGTTGTGTGGGGTGAACGGTTGTCAGGATCTGATTGTAGATGGGGGAAACTTCGAAGCCTTGATCTCTGTTCAGGATGGGGTGTCTGGGCTTGATTTCGATGGTTTCTTTAACTTTTCGTTTTGTGAGAAAGGGCTCTGTAGATAATAAGATCTTGGTTTCTTGGGGGCTGAAACTGTAGCCTGTGGCTTGTAGCACAGGGAGGAGGGGGAGGAAGAAGAGGAGGATGTTGAGGAGGAAGGAGGAGGAAGAGGAAGAGGGACGACGACGACGACGATAAGGAAGAGGTGAGGATGTTGAGGAGGAGGAGGAGACGACGACGACGACTAGGAAGAGCAGGAGGAGGATGTTGTTGTTGATGATGATGATGATGATGATGATGATGATGATGATGATGATGAGGAGGAGGACGACGACGACGACTAGGAAGAGCAGGAGGAGGATGTTGTTGATGATGATGATGATGATGATGATGATGATGATGATGATGATGAGGAGGACGACGACGACGACTAGGAAGAGCGAGGAGGAGGAGTTGTTGAGGATGATGATGATGATGATGATGATGATGATGATGAAGAGGAGGAGGAGGAGGACGAGGAGGACGACGGACGAGGACTAGGAAGATGCAGATGATGATGATGATGATGATGATGATGATGATGATGATGATGATGATGATGAAGAGGAGGAGGAGGAGGACGACGACGACGACGACTAGGAAGAGCAGGAGGAGGATGTTGTTGATGATGATGATGATGATGAAGAGGAGGAGGAGGAGGACGACGACGACGACGACTAGGAAGAGGAGGAGAAGGATGTTGCTGATGATGATGAGGAGGAGGAGGAGGAGGAGGAGATGATGATGATGATGATGATGATGATGATGATGATGATGATGATGACCAGGATGATGATAAGGAGGAGGATGTTGATGATGATAGTAATGGACTAACCTTCACCAACGCTCTGAACAGCGCTCGCTCGACCGCGAAATCCTCTCCAGAATTTCTGCATTATTGTGGCTCGTTTGGCAATATACCTGTGCAACAACCATACTGTGACATTGCTATTGTCTGTACAATAACCCATTCTGCGACACTGATTACGTCTGTACAACATCCCATACTGTACTACGACATTGATTTTGTATGTACAATATCCAATACTGTGACACTGATTACGTCTGTACACTGCCCCATACCATGACATTGATTATGTCTGTATACCACCCCATACTGTGACCTTATGTCTGTACAACACCCCATACTGCACTGTGACATTTGATAATGTCTATACATCACACCATACTGTGACATTGATTATGTCTGTACAACACCCCATACTGTGACATTGATCATGTCTGTACACCACCCCATACTGTGACATTATGTCTGTACACAACATCCCATACTGCACTGTGACACTGATTATGTCTGTACAACACTCTCCATACTATGACATCGATTACGTCTGTACAACATCTCATACTGTACTGTGACACTGATTATGTCTGTAACAACACCCCATACTGTGACATTGATTATGTATGTACAACACCACATACTGTCATACTCATTATGTCTGTACAACACCCTATACTGTGACACTGATAATGTGTATACAACACCCATACGGTCACATTGTTATACTGTGACATTGAATATGTCTGCACAATACCCCATACTATGACATTATGTCTGTACAACTACGCATACTGTGACAATGATTATGTCTGTACAACACCCCATACGGTGACATTGTAGTGTTATACTGTGACATTGATTATGTCTATACACCATCCCATACTGTGACATAGTTATACTGTGACACTGATCATGTCTGTACAAGAACCCATACTGTGACATTGTTACACTGATACATTGATTATGTGTCTACACCACCCATACTGTGACATTGATTATGTCTGTACAGCACTCCATACTGTAACATTGTTATACTGTGACACTGATTATGTCTGTACAACACCCCATACTATGACATGGATTATGTCTGTACAACTACGCATACTGTGACATTGATTATGTCTGTACAACACCCCATACGGTGACATTGTTATACTGTGACACTGATTATGTCTGTACACCACACCCCATACTGTGACATAGTTATACTGTGACATTGATCATGTCTGTACAAGAACCCACTGTGTGACATTGTTATACTGTGACACTGATTATGTATGTACGCTAACCCATACTGTGACATTGATTATGTGTGTACAGCATCCCATACTGTAATATTGTTATACTGTGACATTGATTATGTCTGTACAACACCCCATACTATGACACTGATTATGTCTGTACAACATCCTATACAGTTCTGTGACATTGATTATGTCTGTACAACACCCATACTATGACACTGATTATGTCTGTACAACATCCCACACCGTACTGTGACACTGATTATGTCTGTACAACACCCCATACTGTGACATTGATTATGTGTGTACAACACCCCATATGGTGACATTGTTATACTGTGACACTGATTATGTCTGTTCAACACACCCCATACTATGACATTGATTATGTCTGTACAACAACGCATACTGTGACATTGATGATGTCTCTAAACACCCCATACGATGACATTGTTATACTGTAACATTGATTATGTCTGTACACCACCCCATACTGTAACATAGTTATACTGTGACATTGATTATGTCTGTACAAGAACCCATACTGTAACACTGTTATACTGTGACATTGATTATGTCTGTACAGCACCCCATACTATGACATTCTCATACTGTGACATTGATTATGTCTCAATAACACCCATACTGTGACATTGATTATGTCTGTACAACACCCCATTCTGTGACATTCTCATGCTGTGACATTGATTATGTCTGAATAACCCCCATACAAGACACTGATTATGTCTGTACAAGAACCTGTACTGTGACATTGTTATACTGTAACACTGATTATGTCTGTACAACACCCAATACTGTGACATTGTTTATGTCTGTACAACACCCCATACTTTGACATTGTTATACTGTGACATTGATTATCGTATGTACAGTTACCATACTGTGACATTTGTTATACCACAGATTAAGTATATACAGATAGCTGACTGCCTTCTTTCGCTTACTTTCTTGTTACAAGCCAAATTTCGATTACTTCCTTTTGCTCTGGGTGGTCAAAGTATTCAGGTTTAGTATTTGCTGTTGCATTCAAAGTTGCATATTTCAGGTTTAAACACACACAGGCACATTAAATTTTACAAATTACATACAACTCATACACATGCATGCATGTACATAAATACGCACACACGAACGTACACAAATGAACACACATACAAACTGCACTCATTTAACCGCATGCATAGGCATTCACACATGTACGCTCACACACACTGAAGCTCATGCACGCACACACTAACAAAAAACGTTCACACACATGTGTGCGTTCGCATATATACACATATGCATGCATGCATGCATGGTACACACACATGCATTCGGATGCATACACAAATACATGCACACATGAGTGCGCGCGCGCGCGCGCACACACACACACACACACACACACACACACACACACACACACACACACTCATAAACATGCATATGTGCACACACGTGCACATACACATGCATGCACACGGTTACATACGTGCACACACATATGCATGCAAATACACAAAGGTACACCCACACCTACACACATGTGCATGCGCAGACATGTATGCACAATTGCAAGCACGGTTTGGAGCAGGGCAGTTCACCCCTAGACAGTTCACCCCAAGACAGTTCACCCAAGGCAATTCGCCCATCGTAGACAATTCACTTCTGGACATTTACCCCTGACAACCCCTGCTGACAATCCGCTCCCATTGTGCATGTTGCAGAAGGCCTACTTGCACAAACTCACAGACGTGTATATGTGTTTGTATGTGTGTGTGTGTGTGCGCGCGCGCGTGTTTGTGTGTGTGTGTGTGTGTGTGTGTGTGTGTGTGTGTGTGTGTGCGCGTGTGTGTGTGTGTGTGTGTGTGTGTGTGTGCGCGCGCGCGCGCGTGTGTGCGCATGTGTGTGTGGTTGCATAACAACCACTACACAATTACACACACACACACACACACACACACACACACACACACTCACACACACACAGAGGCAGACACCCCCCCCCCTCCTCTACACACACACACACACACACACACACACAGAGGGCAGACACACACAGAGGCAGACACACACAGAGGCACACATATACACACAGGTGCGCGCGCACACACACATAGAGGCACACACACACACATGGGCAGACAAACACATGGACATACAAACACACACACACACACACACACACACACACACACACACACACACACACAGATATACACACACACACACACACACACACACACACACACACACACACACACACATATATACGCATGCACATACATACAGTATATATGGATATGTGCTCAGACGTATGCATATGTTTATGTCAGTGTCGTTAGATCAGGTCTATCTGTGAACAGATCTATCTGTATAGTGTTTTTTTTTTCTCCTTCCCAATTTTCACCCATTCACCCACCCTCTCACCCATATCCTGTGCATACAGCCATGCACACATGTAATTTTGTGTGTGCACACTTAAGCATTTTTGCATGTGTGTTACTGTGCGTACACAAAAGCTTATTTCATATATTCAGATTCAAATAAGAAAAGGCAGTCTTTAACGAAACCTTCATTTGCTGAGAAAGTCTTTAACGAAACCTTCATTTGTTAAGAAACAGACATGGTCTAAGCGGTATAAATCGACTAATTCCCATGTTGAACATAACTACACCTTGCTTGGTCTTTCGGAAATCTGTAAGTGTAAAAAGATTTTTGTCTACAGTCTTTTTCATATCGAATTCGTGCAGTTTATTGCTGCACAATGACATTCGCCGTTCTTTATTTTTCGTAGCCATGCTGTTTGACCACCCAAGTCTAAGGGACACTACTCTGTCGAAATCATCACGATTTGTCTTTACTGACGGGTCTGTGTAACATCCTTAGTCTGTGGTTATACTGTGGTATTGATTATGTATGTACAAAACCCCATACTGACATTGTTATATTTTTGTATAATAACCTATACTGTGACGTTGATTCTGTCTGTACTACAACCCATTCTGTGACGTTGTGTCTGTATGTACAACGACCCATGACATTGTTTCTGTCCGTACAACACACCATACTGTGACATTGTTTTTGTCTGTACAACCCATACCAAGACATTGTTTGTATGTATACAACAACCATGCTGTGACATTGTTTACATCTGTACAACACCCCATACTGTGACATTCTGTCTGTGCAACAACCCATACTGTGATATTGTTTCTGTCTGTATACACATTGTTTCTGTTTGTACAACTACCCAAACGTTGACATTCTTAAAACGTACAGTGTGACACTGATTATGTTTGAACAACACCCCATAGTGTGACATTGTTATACTGTGACATTGATTATGCCTATACAACACCCCATACTGTAACATTGTTATACTGTAAAATTCTTTCTGTGCAACAACCCATACTGTGACACTGTCTGTCTGTACAACAATCCATACTGTGACGTTGCGTCTGTATGTACAACGACCCATGCTATGACACTGTTTCTGTCTGTACAACAACCCATACTGTTACATTGTTTCTGTCTATACAACCCGTACTTTGACATTGTTTCTGTCTGTATAAAACCCCATACTGTGACATTGTTTCTGTCTGTACAACGACCCATACTGTGTCATTGTTTCAATCAATACTACCCATACTGTGACATTGTTTCTGACTGTACAACCCATACTGTGACATTGTTTCTGTCTATACAACACCCTATACTGTGACATTGTTTCTGTCTGTTGAACCCATACTGTGACATTACTTCTGTCTGTACATCTACCCAGTACTGTGATATTGTTTCTGTCTGTACATCTACCGATACTGTGATATTGTTTCTGCCTGTACAACCCATACTGTGACATTGTGTCTGTCTGTACAACAACCCGTACTGTGACACTGTGTCTGTACAACAACCCATATTGTATATCTGTACTACAACCCATACTATGACATTGTTTATATCTGTACAATGCAAACTGTAGCATTGTTCATATCTGTACAAAAATCATTGCGACATTGTTTATATACGTACAACGATACATACTATGATATTAATTATATCTGTACAACACCCCATACCGTGAAAATGTTTATATCTGTACAACAACCCATACTGTGACATTGTGTCTATCTATACAACCCAAACTGTGACATTGCGTCTGTCTGTACAACAACCCATACTGTGACATTGCTTATATCTGTACAACAACCCATACTGTGATATTGTGTCTGTCAGTGCAACAACACGTCCTGTCTGTCTATACAACCACCCATACTGTGACATTGTTTCAATCAATACAACCCATACTGTTACATTGTTTCTGTCTGTACAACCCATACTGTGACATTGTTTCAATCTATACAACCCGTAATGTGACAATATTTATAAGTTTCCAACAACCCATACGGTAATGTTTTTTTACCCAGGTGAGTATTTAGCAGTTGAAGACGAAATACTTCTCACACACACACACACACAAAGGGATTGAATGAAGTGGTTACAGAGACAAAGGATGAATGGTTACAGTGCTCTGTACTCCTTCACTTTTCCTCTCTGCCTCACTGCCTCACTGAAAAAAAGGTTGAATGGTTACAGTGCATCTGTACTCCTCACTTTCTTTCTGCCTCACTGAAACAAAGGATTGAATGGTACAGTGCATTTGTACTCCTTCACTTTCTGCCTCACTGAAACAAAGGCTTGAACCAGCCACCGTGGCGAAGTGGTTAGCGTCGTGGACTCCCGGCTGGGAGGTCGTGGGTTCGAATCCCATCAGAGTCATGTGGGTTTTTCTGCCCCGACTGGCTCCTACCCAGAGTTGAGTTTGCTGCAGACCAAGTTGGGAAGACTGGGACCACACAGTCGAGTTTCATCCACTTAAGGGATGCGTTTCTGAGAGTGTGCTCAAATTTCCTGACCAACACTGCAGGTGCCTGTATCTCTCGGGCCTGGTTGACGCCAGGATATATTATGAAAGGAAGCGTAGAGTACAGCCCTGTCATGTAGTCTCAGACCGAAATGGAAATCCATAGCATCATCTTAATCATCCTCATGTCATCGATCAGCATAAAACAAATGTCTCAGATTGTGTGGCCCTTCATGCCCTGCTTTCATGGTGACCTCAATTTCGATGTCCTCACCACGTCTGTGGCTTGGTTTTGGTTCCGTCGGTTCGGCGAATCCACAGGGACTGTCGTTGGACGGACGTGGTGGGGCTGTCCGGAGGGAGACCTCACTCACGACGGCTCCGAGACTAAGCAATTATTGTTGTTAGTAGGGGGCTTAGTAGGTGGTGTCCTGCTGCGTATGTTAGATCAGAACAGGAGCCACTGAACACCACCGAAGTGACTCAGCAACACTGCAGTGTCTCCTCCGGTGGGTTATCTCTTGACGACTTGACATTGACTGCTCCCTGTGGATTGCCGGTGCCATCGGGCTGTGGGCTGTGGACGGGGTGTCTGAATGAGCGGCGTGGGTGCACTGCCTATGAGTGGGCGCATAGGTTAGGACAGCAAAAAAAAAAAAAAAAAAAGAAAAAAAAAAGAAAAAAAAAAAAAAGGATTGAAATGGTTAAAGTGCATCTATACTCCTTCACTTTCTGCCTCTCTGCCTCACTGAAACAAAGGATTGGGTGCTTACACTGCATCTGTACTTCTTCACTTTCTGCCTCTGCCTCACTGAAACAAAGGATTGAATGGTTACAGTGCATCTATACTCCTTCATTTTCTACCTCTCTGTGTCACTGAAACAAAGGATTGGGTGCTTACAGTGCATCTGTACTCCTTCACTTTCTGTTTCTGCCTCACTGAAACAAACGACTGGGTGGTTACTGTACATCTGTACTCCTTCATTTTCTGCCTCTCTGAAACAAAGGACAAGAGACTGGGTGGTTACAGTGCATTTGTACTCCTTCACTGTCTGCCTCTGTGCCTCACTGAAGCAAAGGACTGGATGGTTACAGTACATCTGTACTCCTCATTTCTGCCTCACTGAAACAAAGGACAAAGGACTGGGTGGTTACAGTACATCTGTACTCCTTCATTTTCTGCCTCTCCGTCTCACTGAAACAAATAACTGCATGGTTACAGTACATCTGTACGCCTTCACGTACTGCCTCTCTGCCTCACTGAAAGAAAAGACTGGGTGCTTACAGTGCATCTCTACTTCTGCTTATGCCTCACTGAAAGGACTGGGTGGTTGCAGTACATTTATGCTTCTCTTCCTTCTGCCTCTCCACCTCACTGAAACAAAGGACTGGGCACTTACAGTACATCTGTACCCCTTCTGCTCTCCGCCTCACTGAAAAAAGACTGGGTGCTTACAGTACATCTGTGCTTCTTCTGCCTCTCCACCTCACTGAAAGAAAGGACTTGGTGCCTACAGTACATCTGTACCCATCTGCCTCTCCACCTCACTGAAAAAAGGACTGGGCACTTACAGTAGCCTACATCTGTACCCCTTCTGCCTCTCCGCCTCACTGAAAAAAGACTGGGTGCTTACAGTACATCTGTGCTTCTTCTGCCTCTCCACCTCACTGAACAAAGGACTTGGTGCCTACAGTACATCTGTACCCCTTCTGCCTCTCCACCTCACTGAAAAAAGGACTGGGTGCTTTACAGTACATCTGTGCTTCTTCTGCCTCTCCACCTCACTGAAAAAAGGACTGGGTGCTTACAGTACATCTGTGCTCACCTTCCGCCTCGCTGAAACAACTTACTGAATGGTTACGGCATATCTGTACTCCTTGTGCCTCACCACTTCACTGAAACAAATGACCAGATGGTTACGGTACATGTGTACTCCTTCTGCCTCTCCACCTCATTGAAAGAAAGGAGTGGGTGCTTAGAGTACATCTGCACTCCTTCTGCCTCTCCACCTTAGTGTAAACAAAGGACTGGGTGCTTACAGTCCATCTGTACTCCTTCTGACTCACAACCTCACTGACATGAAACAACAGACTATGGTTACCGTGCATCTGTGCTCCTGCCTCTCCACCTCACTGAAACAAAGGACTGGGTGCTTACAGGACATCTGTACTCCTTCACTTTCTGCTTCCACCTGTACGCCTTCTGCCTCTCCACCTCACTGAAACAAAGGACTGTATGGTTAGTGTACATCATCTGTACCCCTTCTTCGCCTCTCCCTCTCACTAAAACAATGAAGAATCAAGGAACAAACGAGCAAAGAGAGTGAAACTGAGAGACACAAAGAAAGAAGAAAGGAAAAAGACAGAAACAAGAAATAGTGATAAATGAAGAAAGAAAAAAGGATTAAAAAAAATCTAAACATGCAAAATGTGCATCCTCTCTATCTAATACATCTACATTCCTCTCTCCCTCTTAGCATGCAAACAGACCAACAGCACACCCCCTCCATGTCCATCACTCTCAAACCTTTCATCTGCGTTGCCCTCTTTCCCAGCACCACGCAAGCACGCCTGTCGTACACACCCACCATGTCCATTATCTCCATGATTTAAGGCACATCCCCTCTAGCTAGCTCTTCCATCGCCACCACCCTGTTACTAAGAAACTGATAACAAATCTCCCCCAAGTACGCCCTTCAAGTACAAGTCCTCTATCCCCCAATAAATCACATCCCCTCTGACTTTCAAAACACACTAATTAACCCCCACCCTCCCCTCCCCCGTGTCCCTTCAAACGCACCAATAACATGTTTGACGGCGAGTGAGCGGCGAAAGAAGGGGGGCTCCTAAACTCTCTTTTCCGAATGTGGAGAGTACCCATTCCACTTACATAGACTGTGCTACCATCCTCTTAATTTGGCGAAGACTGCATCAAACATATACAGAGGTTAAGTCCGAAAATGTCTACCGACGGATAAATGTGACGAAAAGAAAGCATACCTACACGACAAATTTCGATACAATGACAGTGACAAATAACTGTGCGAATGAGATTTTATTTAGGCATACCAGGGCCGGATCAGTTGTACGAAGGAGGGGGAGGGAGTTCCAATGGGAGACGGGAGTCGTCCCCAGAAGGGGTGCAGAGTGCAACACATTAAAAAAAAAAAAAAAAAAAGCTTTTTGCCTGCGAAGTCTTCAGTGGTGATCCAACGGTCTTCAAGATTCCAGGATAGGTGAAGGTGAAGGTGAAGGTGAGGGTGAGGGAGATGGGAATGGCAGGTGAGGTATGGACAAAGATTTCAATCGCCGGCATGGATGGGTTCCTGAGAAAACTCCAGAATTAGCCGTAACCCTCCTCATCCGGCCCTGCGTCTAGAGCTGCAGATCACACCAACCCTTCCATAAACACTGATGTCTGGAACCGCACGCTGCTTGGTGGAATAAGTATGGGGACGTTTACACACAATGTACTCACTTTTTCCTGTCGTATGATTCAATAGCTATCTGCTCAATTTGGCGACTTAAGCCAACCATTGCCGCCATTTGCTGTGCGCAGACGGTTCTCCAAAGCCACTGAAGAGGACGTACTTTGGGAACTTTAGATCTGCTCATCTATTACGTCATCCACCTGATAATGACGTCAAATGTTTTAATCGTCAGGTCCGAATTCTCACATTATTCATTGGATGTCAAACCCTAACACAAGGCACACGTAAAATACCAGGAAACAAACCCCATATGGTCGTAACATACCAGGAAACAAAACTCATGGTCGTAACAGAAGGCTATCAACCATGAGGGATTAAAAAAAAAAAGATCAAACAAAACTCAGTATGGTCAGGAAGCCGTGTAACAGAAGGCTTCAAACATGAAGGATTAAGAAAGATCAAACAAAAATGTAAGCGGTAAGGGCAAACGATGTGCAGATCGACCGGCAAAAAACTGAATAACTTTCATAATGTCAATACTGTCTTGTATGGTCCATATGCTGAAACTGCCATGGTTATTTCGCAATCACAGGCTGCAAAGTTTTTGTAAATATTGACAATTGTGTGCCACTAGGATATTTCACTAATGTAAATATGCATAAATCAGATGTGGGATTGAGAATACTTACATGATAAGTTGGGTGTGTAGGTGTTTTTTTAAATTTCATTTATTTATTTTTTTAAGTGTCTATGAATAGGCATTAAATAAGCCACTGAACTGAACTGAACTGAACTGCAAAAAGTTTTCTCTGTTTTTTTTTAACATAAATTACAGGCCTAGATATAAAATGACAATAATGCACACATTAGATCTGGTAACGAGGTACAATAATAGTACTTCGCTCATCCGTTTCACCAATACCTCGATGCCAAACTTGAAAAGCATGCAGACTAGAATTCCAGATTTGACGCTAGGAGAGATGAGCAAAACTGGGCGACCGTATGACGTCACTTGAAGAATGAAACATTGATTTTCCTTTCGCGAGACTTTTTCTGTTTTCCTTTTTTTGTCTCCAGCGTTTGTGCCCAGCAAGGAGCATCGTTCTCATTGATACTTGAACTGGCCATGTCTTTCAATCACTCTTTGATACTAGGACTGACCATGTCTTTCAATCCCTCTTTGATACTTGAACTGGCCATGTCTTTCAATCACTTCCAGACATGCCACTGGGTTATCAAGGCCATGGCTACAGACCCCGTGACGTTTATGTGTACGTTTGTTAGTTGCATGAATACAGACCTCATGAAATCGGTGTGAACATGTCATGTCCATAAACAGAGACCTCATAAAGTCTAAGCGAACACTGTGTTGATTGACGCGACGGCGTCTGTCTGAATGTTGTCATGTCCATGGATGCAGACCTCATGATGTCTGTCTGAATGTTGTCAGGTGCATGGGTACAGATCTCATGAACTCTTTGTGAACGTTGTCAAGTCCAAAGATACAGACCTCATGAAGTCAATGTGAACGTTGTCATGTCCATGGATACAGATCTCATGAAGTCAATGTGGACGTTGTCAGGTCCACAGATACAGACCTCATTAACTCTTTGTGGACGTTGTCATGTCCATGGATACAGACCTTATGAAGTCAATGTGGACGTTGTCATGTCCATAGATACAGACCTTATGAAGTCAATGTGAACATTGTCATGTCCATGGATACAGACCTCATGCAGTCTCTGTGTGCATTTTCATGTCTATATATACAGACCTCATGAAGTCAATGTGAACATTGTCATGTCCATGGATACAGACCTCATGCAGTCTCTGTGTGCATTTTCATGTCTATATATACAGACCTCATGAAGTCAATGTGAACGTTGTCATGTCCATGGATACAGACCTCATGACGTCTGTGTGAACGTTGTCATATCCATGGACACAGACCTCATAAAGTCTTTGTGAACATTGTCATGAAGTCAATGTGAAAGTTTTCGTGTCCATAGATATAGATCTTATGAAGTCTTTGTGAACATTCTCATGAAGTCTGTGTGAACGTTGTAATGAAGTCTGCGTGGACGTTGTTATGGATACAGACTTCATAAAGTCTGAGTGAACGTTGTCATGTCCATGGATACAGATCTCACGAAGTCTGTGTGAACGTTGTTATGAAGTCTGTGTGAACGTTGTTATGAAGTCTGTGTGAACGTTGTCATGTCCAGGGATACAGACCTCATGAAATCTGTGTGGACTTGTCATGTCCATGGATACAAACCCCATGAAGTCTGTGTGAACGTTGTCATGTCCATTGATACAGACCTCATGAAATCTGTGTGGACGTTGTCATGTCCATGGATACAGACCTCATGAAGTCTGTGTGAACGTTGTCATGAAATCTGTGTGAAAGTTGTCATGAAGTCTGTGTGAACGTTGTCATAACCATGGATACAAACCTCATGAAGTCTGTGTGAACGTTGTCATGAAGTCTGTGTGAACGTTGTCATGTCCATGGATACAGACCTCATGAAGTTTGTTTCTGAAGATCACACAATAACAACGAGGTCCTCTTTCCGCTCCATTCAGGTACTGGCGGCAATCTTTGACAGTTGACCATCTGCAGTATTCCCCCTCCCCTGGCGGTCGCTCCGGCCATGCTGTCCGCCACACACAACAACTTGAAGCTGGTTGCCAATCACATGGATAGACAGCAATCAACAACCACTTCAACTCAGCTGAATGCGGACTTCTCCCCCCCGCCCTGGGTCCAGAGGTGGGTGGATGATGTCTTCACTGCGGCCGATGACCACTCTTGCTACTCTTGATTCAAGGGGAGGAGGAGAAGGTGTGTGTGTTTCCAAGCTCACTTTCCAGATGACAGCCTGCAGGTGAAGATCTTGGTGCCTGTGGACACTGGATATGCGGGGTTTTCAGCATAACGTTTATCTCCCCTGTCTATGGTGGTCTTCAGGTAGACAGAGGGTGAAAGGGATCTGTCTGTTTGTGTCTGTCTGTCTGTCTGTCTGTCTGTCTGTCTGTCTGTCTGTCTGTCTCTCTCTCTCTCTCTCTCTCTCTCTCTCTCTCTCTCTCTCTCTCTCTCTCTCTCTCTCAGCTCTGAAGAGGGGTGGTAGACGTGGTGTCGAGGCAAAGCACACACCAAGAGGATTGCTAAACATGTCCACAATTCACTGTCTAGCCACACTCTTGATTTTGGCTGTTGCCCTCCTCCTCCTCCTCCTCCTCCTCTCCTCACCTACCTCCCCCCTTCCTCACTGCTGGTTGCTGTCTTCCTCCTCCTGGCTAATTACCTCATCTCTTCATCACCGTTGTCTTCCTCGTTTTTCACTCATCCATCATTTTCCTCACCATTGTCCGCCGTTGTGACTCCTCCTCCTCCTCCTCCTCCTCCTGTCTCACAGTCGTGTCCATCATCCCAGTCTCTCTTTCGTAGCAGCACCTTCTATGTCAGTTTCGACTGTAAAACGATGGGACACATGTCCTTAACTGGCATGGGGCCTCCAAAATGGTGTCATGATTACTGACGTGGGGGCAGCCAGTATTCCGGCTGTAACGGTAAAAGAATAAAATGTACTTCCAGACTGCTTGATGCTTCAGATTAAATGAAACGTCACCTAAGCCTCCCTTTCTCTCTCTCTCTCTGTCTCTCTCTCTCTCTCTCTCTCCCTCTCTCTCTCTCTCTCTCTGTCTCTCTCTCTCTCTCTCTCTCTGTCTGTCTCTGTCTGTCTGTCTCTCTCTGTCTCTCTCTCTCTCTCTCTCTCTCTCTCTCTCTCTGTCTGTCTGTCTGTCTAACTCTCTCCTCTCTCTCTCTCTCTCTCTCTCTCTCTCCTCTCTCTCTCTCTCTCTCTCTCTCTCCTAACAATTCTGAAGCAAGTCAACAAATTACAGGAGAATTTTATTAGTCAGTAAACTGGTCTGACTTCAATCACACGTCCCAAAGTGAACAGAAAACCAAGTGTACCTTGATAACTTTGCTCCCAAACAGACAAAATATAACTTCTGTTATGCCCCTCTCACCACGTCGATGACAAGCAGCTTGAAGAGTCAGCACTCTTAAAATGATGGGCGTCACCTTGGACAACAATCTCACCTGGTCACCTTGTAGTATTGGTTTAAGGAAATATGTACGTTACGAAGTGTTTTTACTTTTCAGAAATCAACATTTCTCTTGAAATAAACTCACAGAAACACTTTTACCACGCAGAGATCCAGCCATCTATCGACTATGCCCAACTCTATGATTCTTGTGAGTAAACACTTTGAAGCCTTTATAGTTTATATAGATTCCATTAGCCATCTCTGAAAGCTACGCATATAAAATCCCTCCATTAGCGCTGCAGGGCGATATCAAGCTACATGTATCACCTTTAACATACAAACTTCAGTACATAGTTATGAACAGTTTCGTACCTCCAACTTTAATTACAAAATTTCCATTAAACCAACCAAGTTACACCAGCTATGCTCCATCCTAAAACCCAGAATTGATTTATTTAAAACTAATCTGGTTTACTGAGATGGAACGCTTTGGAACTCTGAACCCAAAAATATAAACGGAAAGGCAGCATTAGCTCTTTTGAGGCAACATATACGAAGTCATTACTTCAAACAATAAAACATGCTACATTGAAAGCGCCGACATAAACATTCTATCATGCAATGTGAGTTTATGATCTTAGAGTATGTATAGTGTGTGTGTGTGTGTGTGTGTGTGTGTGTGTGTGTGTGTGTGTGTGTGTGTGTGCGCATGTGTGTGTGTGTGTGTGTGTGTGTGTGTGTGTGTGTGTGTGTGTGTGTGTGTGTGTGTGTGTGTGTGTGTGTGTGTGTGTGTGTGGATACTGATTTAGACATACATATGTGCATGTATATATGTGCACATCCGGATGTTTTCCTTTCTTTTTTATTTCATACAAAGTTTAAGTTAGCTTATATCATTTTTTTGTATTATACGTTGTAACTGCTGTATTCCACCCTGTCCCTTCATCCCCACCCACCCTCTCCGCCCACCCCTTCCCTCTGCCTTTCTCCTGTCGCCATGTCTTCACCTTCCCCCCTTGGCTACTCGTTTGTCAGTGGCGCTGACAGCCTTTTACTCGTATTCAGTTGTGTAAGTTCTCCTCATTTGTTTGATACGATCTGCTTGTTATCTTACATGTATTCACCTTTGATCTATTAGTTTGTTTTCTTTTGGCCCCAGAGCTGGGTGGAAAGAAAAGCGTTTATGTGCGCTCATCTCAGGAGTTGGTAAAATAAAATTTCGTGTAGTGCCCCCACCTCCCACCCCCCTTCTCTCTCTCCCTGTGGGTCACATGATGCCCATGCCATGTCATAGAACTCTGTGGGTCACATGATGCCCGTGCCATGTCATAGAACTCTGTGGGTTACATGATGCCCATGCCATGTTATAGTACTCGTGGTCACATGATGCCCATGTCATTTCCTACAACTCTGTGGGTCACATGACGATGCTCATGCCATTTCCTGCAACTCTGTGGGTCACATGACGATGCCCATGCCATTTCCTACAACTCTGTGGGTCACATGATGATGCCCATGCCATTTCCTACAACTCTGTGGGTCACATGACGATGTCCATTCCACACAACTCTATGCGTACCATGACGATGCCCATGTCATTTCCTACAAATCTGTGGGTCCCCATGACGATGCCTATGCCATTTCCTACAACTCTGTGGGTCACATGACGATGCCCATATCATTTCCTACAACTCTGTGGATCACATGACGATGCTTATTCCATACAACTCTATGAATACCATGACGATGCCCATGCCATTTCCTACAACTCTGTGGGACCCATGACAATGCCCATGTCATTTTCTACAACTCTGTGGGTCACATGATGTCCATGCCATTTCCTACAACTCCGTGGGTCACATGATGTCAATGCCATTTTCTACAACTCTGTGGGTCCCATGAAGATGCCCATGCCATTTCCTACAACTCTGTGGGTTCCATAACGATGCCCATGCCATTTCCTACAACTCTGTGGGTTCCATAACGATGCCCATGCCGGTTTATTGACAGTCAGGCTTGTTGACCTCTTGCCCACGCAGCCAGGGCTGGACTGGAGGTAGTGCAGAGAACAGAGGTTGTAGTGGTCTAGGAGTGGAAGTAGTGTAGAGACAGAGGTTGTAGTGGTCTAGGAGTGGAAGTAGTGTAGAGAACAGAGGTTGTAGTGGTCTAGGAGTGGAAGTAGTGTGGTGAACAGAGGTTGTAGTGGTCTAGGAGTGGAAGTAGTGTGGTGAACAGAGTTGTAGTGGTCTAGGAGTGGAAGTAGTGTGGTGAACAGAGGTTGTAGTGGTCTAGGAGTGGAAGTAGTGTGGTGAACAGAGGTTGTTGTGGTGTAGGAGTGGAAGTAGTGTGGTGGTGAACAGAGGTTGTTGTGGTGTAGGAGTGGAAGTAGTGTGGTGAACAGAGGTTGTAGTGGTCTAGGAGTGGAAGTAGTGTGGTGAACAGAGGTTGTAGTGGTCTAGGAGTGGAAAGTAGTGTGGTGAACAGAGGTTGTAGTGGTGTAGGAGTGGAAGTAGTGTGGGTGAACGGAGGTTGTAGTGGTCTAGGAGTGGAAGTAGTGTGGTGAACGGAGGTTGTAGTGGTCTAGGAGTGGAAGTAGTGTGGTGAACAGAGGTTGTTGTGGTGTAGGAGTGGAAGTAGTGTGGTGAACGGAGGTTGTAGTGGTCTAGGAGTGGAAGTAGTGTGGTGAACGGAGGTTGTAGTGGTCTAGGAGTGGAAGTAGTGTGGTGAACGGAGGTTGTAGTGGTCTAGGAGTGGAAGTAGTGTGGTGAACAGAGGTTGTAGTGGTCTAGGAGTGGAAGTAGTGTGGTGAACAGAGGTTGTTGTGGTGTAGGAGTGGAAGTAGTGTGGTGAACAGAGGTTGTTGTGGTGTAGGAGTGGACGTAGTGTGGAGAACAGTGATTGTTGTGGTGTAGGAGTGGAAGTAGTGTGGTGAACAGAGGTTGTTGTGGTGTAGGAGTGGAAGTAGTGTGGTGAACAGAGGTTGTTGTGGTGTAGGAGTGGACGTAGTGTGGAGAACAGTGATTGTTGTGGTGTAGGAGTGGAAGTAGTGTGGTGAACAGAGGTTGTTGTGGTGTAGGAGTGGAAGTAGTGTGGTGAACAGAGGTTGTTGTGGTGTAGGAGTGGAAGTAGTGTGGTGAACAGAGGTTGTTGTGGTGTAGGAGTGGAAGTAGTGTGGTGAACAGAGGTTGTTGTGGTGTAGGAGTGGAAGTAGTGTGGTGAACAGAGGTTCTTGTGGTGTAGGAGTGGAAGTAGTGTGTGTGAACAGAGGTTGTTGTGGTGTAGGAGTGGAAGTAGTGTGGTGAAACAGAGGTTGTTGTGGTGTAGGAGTGGAAGTAGTGTGGTGAATAGAGATTGTTGTGGTGTAGGAGTGGACGTAGTGTGGAGAATAGTGATGTGTTGTCGTGTGGAGGGATGTATTGTTGGGGAAAGCTGATGCTTTGTTAGTGTAGCACAATGTATTTTTAGTGCAGACTGATGGCTTGCTGATGTAAAATGATTTGTTACTGGCATAGAGTAAAGTGTGGTTAGTTTAGATGAATGTGTTTGTTCGTGTGGACTTATGTAGTTTTAGTGACGAATGATATTGTTATTAGTGTACTGTGTTGTTAGTGTTGAATGAGGTAGACTAGTACTGACGTGCTTTTAGTGTGCAATGATAACTTGATAGTGTAGACTGATGCGTTAGTGATTAGAACTGAAGTATAGGAAGGGTAAGCTGGTGTTTTGTGTGACCATAGACTGGGGTAATGGTAGTGCAAACTGTTGAATTGTTAGTGTAGACGAATGTGTTGTCAGTGTAGACTGATGTGTTGATAGTGTGTAGATCGAGATCGAGAAGTGGATTTGTAAGCTGATCAGGCGTCATTGTAAACTGATGTGTTTAACTTAATGCAGAGCGATGTGTTTGTCAGTGAAGTCTGATGTGTTGTTAGTGTGGACTGATGTGTTGTTGGTGTGGACTGATGTGTTGCTAGTGTGGACTGATGTGTTGTTAGTGTAGACTGATGTGTTGTTGGTGTAGACTGATGTGTTGTTGGTGTGGACTAATGTGTTGCTAGCGTGGACTGATGTGTTGCTAGCGTGGACTGATGTGTTGTTAGTGTAGAGTGTGGACTGATGTGTTGCTAGTGTGGACTGATGTGTGTGTGCTAGTGTGGACGGATGTGTTGTTAGTGTAGACTGATGTGTTGTCAGTGAAGTCTGATGTGTTGCTAGTGTAGACTGATGTCTTGTTGGTGTAGACTGATGTCTTGTTGGTGTAGACTGATGTCTTGTAGACTGATGTCTTGTTGGTGTAGACTGATGTCTTGTTGGTGTAGACTGATGTCTTGTTGGTGTAGACTGATGTGTTGTTGCAGATTGATGTCCTGTTGGTGTAGACTGATGTTGTCGCAGACTGATGTGTTGTTGGTGTTGACTGTTGTTGGTGTAGACTGATGTTGGTGTAGACTGTTGTTGGTGTAGACTGATGTTAGTGTAGACTGATGTGTTGTTGGTGTGGACTGATGTGTTGTTGGTGTGGACTGATGTGTTGTTGGTGGTGGACTGATGTGTTGTTGGTGTAGACTGATGTGTTGTTAGTGCAGACTGATGTATTGTTGGTGCAAACTGATGTGTTGTTAGTGTAGACTGATGTGTTGTTGGTGTGTACTGATGTGTTGTTGGTGCAGACTGATATGTTGTTTGTGTAGACTGATGCGTTGTTGGTGTGGACTGATGTGTTGTTGGTGTGGAATAATGTGTTGTTGGTGTAGACTGATGTGTTGTTGCAGATTGATGTGCTGTTGGTGTAGACTGATGTTGATGTAGACTGATGTCAGTGTAGACTGTTGTGTTGATGGTGTGGACTGATGTGTTGCTGGTGTAGACTGATGTGTTGTTGGTGTAGACTGATGTGTTGTTAGTATAGACTGATCTGTTGTTGGTGTAGACTGATGTGTTGTTGGTGTAGACTGATGTTGGTGTAGACTGATGTGTTGTTGGTGTAGACTAATGTGCTGTTAGTGTAGACTGATGTGTTGTTGTTGGTGTAGACTGATGTGTTGTTAGTGTAGACTGGTGTTGTTGTTAGTGTAGACTGGTGTGTTGTTGGTGTAGACTGGTGTGTTGTTGGTATAGACTGATTTCAGTGTAGACTGATGTGTTGTTGGTATAGAGACTGATGTGTTGGTGTGGACTGATGTGTTGTTGGTGTAGACTGATGTATTTGTTAGTGTAGACCGATGTGTTGTTGGTGTAGACTGGTGTGTGTTGGTGTAGACTGATGTGTTGTTAGTATAGACTGATGTGTTGTTGGTGTAGACTCATGTGTTGTTGGTGTGGGACTGGTGTGTTGTTGGTATAGACTAATGTCAGTGTAGACTGATGTGTTGTTAGTATAGACTGATGTCAGTGTAGACAGATGTGTTGTTGGTGTAGACTGATGTCAGTGTAGACTGATGTGATGTCAGTATAGATTGATGTCAGTGTAGACTGATGTGTTGTTGGTGTAGACTGAAGTCAGTGTAAAATGATGTGTTGGTGTAGACTGATGTGTTGTTGGTGTAGACTGATGTGTTGTCGGTGTAGACTGATGTCAGTTAGACTGATGTGATGTCAGTATATACTGATGTCAGTGTAGACTGATGTGATGTCAGTATAGACTGATGTCAGTGTAGACTGATGTGTTGTTGGTGTAGACTGATGTCAGTGTAGACTGATGTGTTGGTGTAGACTGATGTGTTGTTGGTGTAGACTGATGTGTTTGTTGGTGTAGATTGATGTCAGTTTAGACTGATGTGATGTCAGTATATACTGATGTCAGTGTAGACTGATGTGATGTCAGTATAGACTGATTTCAGTGTAGACTGATGTGCTGTTGGTGTAGATTGATGTCAGTGTAGGCTGATGTGATGTCAATATAGACTGATGTCAGTGTAGACCGATGTGTTGTTGGTGTAGACTGATGTGTTGTTAGTATAGACTGATGTCAGTGTAGACTGATGTGTTGTTGGTGTTGACTGATGTCAGTGTAGACTGATGTGTTGTTGGTGTAGACTGATGTCAGTGTAGACTGATGTGTTGTTGGTGTAGACTGATGTGTTGTTGGTGTAGACTGATGTGCTGTTGGTGTAGACTGGTGTGTTGTTGGTGTTGACTGATGTCAGTGTAGACTGATGTGTTGTTGGTATAGACTGATGTCAGTGTAGACTGATGTGATGTCAGTATAGACTGATGTCAGTGTAGACTGATGGTGGCGGGGAACACACAGAAGTAGGGAAGTGGGGTACAGTGGGAAGGTGTAACAAATGGGTGTAATGCTCACATTTTCTGTATTTTTGTGAGTCATTCTGTGTAATGTCAACCCTCTCTATCTTTGTTTAATGAAAGAAGGGGTGTTGTGCGCGCATCATTTCTATCTTTGTTGCATTAATCATCCGGTGAAAAGTGCACTATTTCTGTCTTTTTTTTTTTTTTAATGGACAGATGCAAAGTGCACCATTTAGATATTTGTTTTATCAATCAACACGTGTAAACTGCACCGTTTCTGTATTTGTTTTATTAATTAACACGTGTAAAGTGCACCATTTCTATCTATGTTTTATCAGACGACG
>JADBJO010004087.1:40000-50000 GCA_016801955.1 Conus betulinus | reverse complement strand
TAACTAGATGGCGCAAACTCACTGATGACGTCGTTGTCGGTGGACCCCGCCCTCACTATTGATGTTCTAGCTGTCAGACCGACTTCCCACAAAGCCCATTCACCTGTGACTGACCTTTCCTGTCTGTGACTGACCTTTCCTGTCTGTTCCCACAAACTCCTTCCCCTTCACCCTGTCTGACCTTTCCTGTCTGTCTGTTCCCACAAAGCCCTTCACCCCGTGACTGACTTTTCCTGTCTGTTCCCACAAAGCCCTTCACCCTGTGACTGACTTTTCCTGTTTGTGACTGACCTTTCCTGTCTGTTCTCGCAAAGCCCTTCACCCTGTGACTGACCTTTCCCTGTCTGTTGTCTCACAAAGCCCTTCACCCTGTGACCGACCTTTCCTGTCTGTTCCCACAAAGCCCTTCACCCTGTGACTGACCTTTCCTGTCTGTTCTCGCAAAGCCCTTCACCCTGTGCTGACCTTTCCTGTCTGTTCTCGCAAAGCCCTTCACCCTGTGACTGACCTTTCCTGTCTGTTCTCGCAAAGCCCTTCACCCTGTGACTGACCTTTCCTGTCTGTTCTCGCAAAGCCCTTCACTCTGTGACTGACCTTTCCTGTCTGTTCTCGCAAAGCCCTTCACCCTGTGACTGACCTTTCCTGTCTGTTCTCGCAAAGCCCTTCACTCTGTGACTGACCTTTCCTGTCTGTTCTCGCAAAGCCCTTCACCCTGTGACTGACCTTTCCTGTCTGCCTGTGTCTGACCTTTCCTGTCTGTTCCCACAAAGCTCTTCACCCTGTGACTGACCTTTCCTGTCTGTGACTGACCTTTCCTGTCTGTTCTCACAAAGCCCTTCACCCTGTGACTGACCTTTCCTGTCTGTTCCCACAAAGTCCTTCTCCCTGTGACTGACCTTTCCTGTCTAATCTCACAAAGTCCTTCACCCTGTGACTGACCTTTCCTGTCTGTGTCTGACCTTTCCTCTGTTCTCACAAAACCCTTCACCCTGTGATTGACCTTTCCTGTCTGTGACTGACCTTTCCTGTCTGTGACTGACCTTTCCTGTCTGTTCTCACAAAGCCCTTCACCCTGTGACCCTTTCCTGTCTGTTCTGTGAAAGCCCTTCACCCTGTGTCTGACTGACCTTTCCTGTCTGTTCCCACAAAGCCCTTCACCCTGTGGACTGACCTTTCCTCTCTGTTCCCACAAAGCCCTTCACCCTGTGTCTGACTTTTCCTGTCTGTGATGACCTCAGACATTCAGGCAGGATTATCAGTAGGTGATGTGTGACCTTTCCGACTGTGATGACCTCAGGCATTCAGGCAGGATTACCAGTAGGTGATATGTGTCTATCCGACTCATTCCGTCTCTGTTGTCTGTAATACAGGCAATGTACATGAACTGTACATATCTTCTCTCGTTTTGTTTTGTTCAGTGCCTAAAATGCAAACACCTCCTGTTTTGCAGTGTTCAATACATAAAGTGTAAACATCTCCTCATGTTTTTTTTTTGTTCAAGACATAAAGTGTAAACAATTCCTCGTTTGTTTGTTTTTTTTTTTGTTGTTGTTTTTGTTTTTGTTTTGGTCAATACATAAAGTGTAAGCATCTCCCCCTGTTTTTGTATTGTTCAGTACATAAAGTGTAAACACCTTTTGCTTTGGTTTGTTCAGTACATAGTGTAAACATCTCTTGTTTTGTTTTGATCAGTACGCAAAGCATAAACATCTCCAATTTTGTAGTGTTCAGCACAAAAAGTGTAAACATCTCCCTTTTTTGTTCAGTACATAAAGTGTGACAACATCTCCTCCAGTTTTGTATTGTTTGGTACATAAAGTGTAAACATCTCCTGCTTTGTTTTGCTCAGTATATAACGTGTAAGCATCTCCACTTGTTTTGTTTTGTTCAGTACAAACGTGTAATCATCTCCACTTGTTTTGTTTTGTTCAGTACAAAACGTGTAATCATCTCCACTGTTTTTTGTTTTGTTCAGTACAAAACGTGTAATCATCTTCACTTGTTTTGTTCAGTGCATAAAGTGTAAAGCATCTCCCCTGTTCTGTTTTGTTCAATATATAAAGTGTAGACATCTTCTGCTTTGGTTTGTTCAGTGTATAAAGTGTAAGCATCTCCCGTTCTGTTTTGTTCAGTACGTAAAGTGTAAACATCTCCCGTTTTGTTTTTTTGTCGGTACATAACGTGTAACCATCTCCACTTGTTTGTTTTGTTCAGTACACAATGTAAAAGCATCTTCTCCTTGCTTTGTTTTTGTTTGCTACAGAACGTGTTAGCATCTCCCACTGTTTTGTTTTGTACGATACATAAAGTGTAAACATCTCCTCCTGTGTTTTTTCAGTACGTAAAGTGTGAGTATCCCCCGTTCTGTTCTGTTCAGTACATAAAGTGTAAACATCTCCCGTTTTTTTTCGTTCAGGACATAAAGTGTAAACATCTCCCCCTGCTGTCTGTTGTTCAGTGCGTACGGTGCAAGCATTTCTTCCTACTGTCTGTTGTTCAGTGTGTACAGTGCAAGCATTTCTTCCTACTGTCTGTTGTTTCAGTGTGTACAGTGCAAGCATTTCTTCCTACTGTCTGTTGTTCAGTGTGTACAGTGCAAGCATTTCTTCCTACTGTCTGTTGTTCAGTGTGTACAGTGCAAGCATTTTCTTCCTACTGTCTGTTGTTCAGTGCGTACAGTGCAAGCATTCTTCCTACTGTTGTTCAGTGCGTACAATGCAAGCATTTCTTCCTACTGTCTGTTGTTCAGTGCGTACAATGCAAGCATTTCTTCCTACTGTCTGTTTTCAGTCAGTGCGTACAGTGCAAGCATTTCTTCCTACTGTTGTTCAGTGCGTACAGTGCAAGCATTTCTTCCTACTGTCTGTTGTTCAGTGCGTACAGTGCAAGCATTTCTTCCTACTGTTGTTCAGTGCGTACAATGCAAGCATTTCTTCCTACTGTTGTTCAGTGCGTACAATGCAAACATTTCTTCCTGCTGTCTGTTGTTCAGTGCGTACAGTGCAAGCATTTTCTTCCTACAGTTGTTCAGTGCGTACAGTGCAAGCATTTCTTCCTGCTGTCTGTTGTTCAGTGCGTACAGTGCAAGCATTCTTCCTACTGTTGTTCAGTGCGTACAGTGCAAGCATTTCTTCCTGCTGTCTGTTGTTCAGTGCGTACAGTGCAAGCATTCTTCCTACTGTTGTTCAGTGCGTACAATGCAAGCATTCCTCCTGTGTTGTTCAGTGCGTACAATGCAAGCATTTCTTCCTACTGTTGTTCAGTGCGTACAGTGCAAACATTTCTTTCCTGCTGTCTGTTGTTCAGTGCGTACAGTGCAAGCATTTCTCTTCTTCCTACAGTTGTTCAGTGCGTACAGTGCAAGCATTTCTTCCTGCTGTCTGTTGTTCAGTGCGTACAGTGCAAGCATTCTTCCTACTGTTGTTCAGTGCGTACAGTGCAAGCATTTCTTCCTGCTGTTTTGTTCAGTGCGTTGTTTCTTCAGTGTCGTTGTTCAGTGCGTACAGTGCAAGCATTCTTCCTACTGTTGTTCAGTGCGTACAGTGCAAGCATTTCTTCCTGCTGTCTGTTGTTCAGTGCGTACAGTGCAAGCATTTCTTCCTACTGTCTGTTGTTCAGTGCGTACAGTGCAAGCATTTCTTCCTACTGTCTTTTGTTCCAGACCTGAAGCATAAATTCCTCCTCTGGCTTCCATTCCTTTCATACACGACGAGTAAAAACGTCTTCACACTGCCTTCTGTCAAACGCTTTTCTTATACACGACGAGTAATGTCTTCTTTATCTGTCTTCTGTCAAAAGCTTTTCGTCCTGTATTTTGTTCAATACATGAACCATAAAAATCCTTCCCTTCCTGTTTTTTCTTTTGAGTTCATTAAATAAAGTGTTACCACCTCTTCCTGTTGTCTGTTGTCCTGTGTTCTGTGTATAACGCATGAACATCTCTTCCTACTGTCTTTGTTCTGAGTGTAACGCACGAACATCTCTTCTTGCTGCCTTTTTGTTCTGTACATGGAGTGTAATGCCTTTTGAACATCTCAAGCTACTGTCTTTGCTGTCTGAGTTCAGTTAGCAAGCATCTCTTCCTGCTGTCTGTTGTTCGTACAGGCAAGTGTTCTTGCCCACTGAACATCTTGTTCAGTGCGTACAGTGCAAGCATTTCTTCCTGCTGTTGTTGTTGCGTACAGTGCAAGCATTTCTTCCTGCTGTCTGTTGTTCAGTGCGCACAGTGCAAGCATTTCTTCCTACTGTCTGTTGTTCAGTGCGCACAGTGCAAGCATTTCTTCAGTTTTTGTTCAGTGCGCACAGTGCAAGCATTTTCTTTGCAGTTGTTCAGTGCACAGTGCACAACACACACTTCCTACTGTCTGTTTGTTCCACACACACACACAAACACACCTCCTCTGTTACATTTCTTTATAGATACACACGATAAAATCGTCTTCTTCACACATATGTCTTTCTGTCAAAAGCTTTTCGTGCTGTGTTATACACGACAGTATAATATTTTCTTTTGTTCATCGCCTGTCAAAAGTTTTTCGTGCTGTCTTTTGTTCAATACATAAACCATTAAAAGTCTCTTCCTTTGGTTCCACCTCCTTTTCTTCGAAGTTTCATTGTGTTATACACGAATGATTAATGTATTACATCATCTCCTGTCAAAAGTTTTTCCTGCTGTTTGCCCACATTTAAAAGTTTTCGTGACCTCTGTTCCAAACGAATGATTACCAGCTCTGTTTGCCCTTTGTTCTGTGTATAACGAATGAACAGCTCTTCCTGGTGTCTTTGTTCAGTGAGTATAAGGCATGAACATATCTTCCTGGTGCCTTTGTTCTGTACATGACTGGTAATGCCTTCTGAACATCTCTTCCTGCTTTCTTTGTTCTGTACATGAAGTGTAATACCTATTGAAGGATCTCTTCCTGCTTTCTTTGTTCTGTACATGAAGTGTAATACCTATTGAACATCTCTTCCTGCTGCCTTTTGTTCTGTAATGAGTTGTAATGCCTTCTGAACATCTCTTCCTACTGTCTTTGTTCTGTACGTGAAGTGTAATGCCTTCTGAACATCTCTTCCTGCTGTCTTTGTTCTGTACATGAAGTGTAATGCCTACTGAACATCTCTTCGTACTGTCTTTGTTCTGTACATGAAGTGTAATGCCTACTGAACATCTCTTCGTACTGTCTTTTGTTCTGTACATGAAGTGTTATGTCCTTCTGAACATCTCTCTTCGTACTGTCTTTGTTCTGTACATAAAATGTAATACCTATTGTGAACATCTCTTCCTACTGTCTTTTGTTCTGTACATGAAGTGTAATGCCCACTGAACATTTCTTCGTACTGTCTTTGTTCTGTACATGAAGTGTAATGCCTTCTGAACATCATGGCGCTGTCTACTGTGTTACAGTGAAACCAGCACCGGAAAATACAAGTGTTCAGTTTGTCAAGCGCACGCACGTGCACGCACGCACGCACACACACACACACACACACACACACACACACACACACACACACACACACACACACACACACACACACACCCACACACACACTGTGTATGTTTATGCGTGTGTTTATGCATGTTTATGTGTGTGTTTATGTATATGTGTATGTGTGTGCTTATGTATGTGTATGTGTGTGTTTATGTATACGTGTATGTGTGTGTTTATGTATATGTATGTGTGTGTTTATGTATAAGAGTATGTGTGCATTTACGTATATATGTATATGTGTGTTTTATGTATATGTGTAACATGCGTATGTGTGTGTTTATGTATATGTGTAACATGTGCATGTGTGTGTT
Source organism: Conus betulinus (assembly GCA_016801955.1). Lineage (NCBI taxonomy): Eukaryota > Metazoa > Mollusca > Gastropoda > Neogastropoda > Conidae > Conus > Conus betulinus. Next base: position 44,197 of record JADBJO010004087.1, on the reverse strand, counting down.
TATGTATACATGTATATGTGTGTGTTTTATGTAAATGTGTGTGTGTTTTTACGTATATGTGTATGTGTGTGTGTTTATGTATATGTGTATGTGTGTGTTTATGTATATATGTGTTTATGTATATGTGTGTTTACGTATATGTGTATGTGTGTGTGTCTATGTATATGTGTATGTGTGTCTATGTATATGTGTAGGTGTGTGTTTATGTATATGTGTAGGTGTGTGTTTACGTATATATGTATGTGTGTGTTTGATGTATATGTGTAAGTGTGTGTTTTATGTATATGTGTATGTGTGTGTTTATGCATATGTTTATATGCGTGTTTACGTGTATGTGTGTGTTTCTGTATATATGTATGTATGTGTTTATGTATATGTATCTGTGTGTCTTTATGTATATATGCATGCGTGTGTGTTTCTGTATATGTGTATGTATGTGTTTCTGTGTATGTGTATGTGTTTGTTTTATGTAGATATGTATGTGTGTGTGTCAATGTATATGTGTAATGCGTAAATTTGTGTGTGCTTGTGGAGAGGTGGGAGAGTGGTGGTGATGGGTAAAGGAGTAGACAATTGGGGGTGGGGGGGGGGGGGGGGGGGGGGGTGGAGGGGGGAGGGAGAGAGAGGGATATTCGGAAGTGTTTCCACATCATGTCACCGAAAAGATAGAGACACTCCCTACCTACTCCCTTTCACGTCTTTCAGGTCATACAGCCCTCCCCCCCCCCCCCCCCCCCAAGCCACTATACTATACATCTTCTCTCTGTCTCTGTCTCTCTCTCTCTCTCTCTCTCTCTCTCTCTCTCTCTCTCCTCTCTCTCTCTCTCTCTCTCTCTCTCTCTCTCTCTCTCTCTCTCCCAGACCAGATCCAGTTTTCCGGAGCTTGGTTTCATCCGACATGACACGAAGGGAGACCACCCTTAATCCTATAACGTGCAGCGACTGTTAAGTCCCTTTGCTGTGATGGAAGAGGTTTATGACGGTGATTTTTTCCCCTCTCTAGGCAATATTTCTTCCCTCACACACATGATCGGGACACTTTTTTTTCACAAGCTCGCTTGAGAGTGTGTGTGTGTGTGTGTGTGTGTGTGTGTGTGTGTGTGTGTGTGTGTGTGTGTGTGTGTGTGTGTGTGTGTGTGTGTGTGTGTGCGTGTGTGTGTGTGTGTGTGTGTATATTTCGGTGTTTGTATGCGTGTGTATGTATCTGTGTGTCTGTATGTCTCTGTCTGAGTGTCTGTAAGAGAGAGAGAGAGAGAGAGAGAGAGAGAGGGAGAGAGAGAGAGAGAGAGAGAGAGAGCGGGTAGGAGGGGGTGGGGATGGCGATCAGGGTGGAGACCCATGTGTGTGTGTGTGTGTGTGTGTGTGTGTGTGTGTGTGTGTGTGTGTGTGTGTGTGTGTGTGTGTGTGTGTGTGTGTGTGTGTGATTTTGTGTGAGAGGGGGTGGGACAGTGTATGAGGGTGGAGGACGAGGAGGAGGGGGGGGGGGGGGTAGGGAGAGGGGCGATGTTCCAGGTATACAATGATGCTTGGGACACAGTGGTTTTGGTCAGTACTGTGGTCAAGTCCCACACTGACCTCATCGACCCGGACATGGCTCAGACCCTGTCACCACACAGCCTGGAGTTTTCTGACAGATGAAGACCAGGTGGTTTTGACCTCACTGGACGACACTGACCGCTGGGGGTTGACCCCTGGGTTGGTGTGGGTATGAGGACAGGTCGGTCAATGGTGGGGTTAATCATCGTGGTATTTTATGGGTGAGGAAACTGATGACTCACCGCCTCCCTGAATTTATTTAACGTTTTGTGTGTTAGATCTCTGATAAGTCACTGCTCGGCTGATTTATCGAAGTGTACCGTGAGTGAATGAGATCATCAGATTTGTCACTTTTTCTGCTTAGAGCTTGCATGTGATGGGATCTGTGGCAGCCATATTCAACTTATCGATCACGATCACAAGGCAATTCAAAATCTGTGATAATCAGCTAGCCAGCCAGCATTGACCAGTTTGAAGAAATTCACACACAAAGTTGAGGCGGGTGTGTAATCTACATTGTGACATGCTGTTTAGTCTTTATTTGGCCCGTTTCTCTCACATAATCTCAATTCTCAATACAACAGAAACAAGGGCGACAATTAAAGATGACCTCTGAAATATGTTTTCTAACGCACGTTTCCAACTGTCACACTTTGATGTATCAGCATTAGAAGAATGATCAATTTAAAATGTCATTAACAATGATCACACTGGTAATTTTCAAATAAAATATATACTTTTTTTTAAAGATTATTTCACACTGTAATTCATTAAATCTCTTCTTAAATGAATCTTTGTGTATATAAAAATATGATAAATACACGATTATCATTCTGTCCACTGAACACAGTAGGGATGACAGTTACACACAGTTTGTTGACCAGAAGTCAGATCAATCTCTGTGACAATCAGCGTGTTGACCACAGGTCAGATCAATCTCTGTGACAATCAGCTTGTTGGCCACAAGTCAGATCAATCTCTGTGACAATCAGCTTGTTGGCCACAAGTCAGATCAATCTCTGTGACAATCAGCTTGTTGGCCACAAGTCAGATCAATCTCTGTGACAATCAGCTTGTTGGCCACAAGTCAGATCAATCTCTGTGACAATCAGCTTGTTGGCCACAAGTCAGATCAATCTCTGTGACAATCAGCTTGTTGGCCACAAGTCAGATCAATCTCTGTGACAATCAGCGTGTTGACCACAAGTCAGATCAATCTTGTGACAATCAGCGTGTTGACCAGAAGTCAGATCAATCTCTGTGACAATCAGTGACCACAGTAGGGATGACAGTCACACACAGTTTGTTGACCACAGGTCAGATCAATCACTGTGACAATCAGCTAGGCCTTGCATACAACAAAGTCCAGTTCTGTCTTCTCTTGAGCTCCTCCTTGTCTATGGTCTCACTCACAGGACACTTGCACGATGAATTGCAGAAAAAGCTTCAGGAGCTACTCCTTGTCTATGGTCTCACAGGACACTTGCACGATGGATTGCAGAAAAACTTCAGGAGCTACTCCTTGTCTATGGTCTCACAGGACACTTGCATGATGGATTGCAGAAAAACTTCAGGAGCGAATCGTCAACCCACGATTTGGAGACTGGACGTCTGAACCTCATAAAAACTCTCTATGGGATTACCTCTAGGTCCTCCTATTTCCCATGGTTTATACAATGTTTGCACTAAATGCTTTGCAGACCTCAACAGGACCGAAATTGCTCAAGTGTTGACGGTTGCAGATGACGGTCTAATCTACAAAACATCAAAGAATGCTCAAGAAAGAACGAAAGCAGTTCAGCAAATACTTGAAAAACATCGCTCAGTGCTGTCAGAAATCTGTATCGTCCATCAACCATGCCCAGACATTGGTCTGCACTCTCAAGAACAAGACATCAGCTTGGCCGATCTGATGTGATAAGAATCTAAAGAATCACCTAAACAAACAAGACAAAGGCACAAAAACCATAGACCATCATTCAGATCCGAACATCAAGAGAGGAAGTGGCCGCTCATCCTGACTTAAAGGAACAGCAAGAAACATAACCAACCAACCAAACAAAGGAAACATCTCAAAGCCAAGGCTGCGAAGACTCCTAGAGATTGGGGCAGACTCATACTTGGGCCTTTCCACACAAATGATCAACACACATGTCAACTGAGATGAGACTGGATCTCTCAGCGACCTCAGTGTATACTGTAGACGTGTGTGTGCTGGTGGACGTTCATCACTGGAGCGATGCAGGTGAGTAAATTGGAGAGTCCATAGAGGTGTGTGCATGTGTCTATGGACTCTCCAGTTTACTCACCTGCATCGCCCCAGTCATGAACGTCCACCAGCACACTTGGTGAGTCCATAGATATGTGTGTATGGGGGTCAGTACAACCATGAGTTAATCTTACAATAATTGATTTCAGTCAGTCAGTCAGTGTGTGTGCGTGCGTGCGTCTGTGTGTGTGTGTGTGTGTGTGTGTGTGTGTGTGTGTGTGTGTGTGTGTGTGTGTGTGTGTGTGTGTGTGTGTGTGTGTGTGTGTGCACGCGCGCGCGCGCACACACACACACACATACACACACATTGACGTACATGACGCACGCACAAGAGTGCGAGCGCACACATGCACGCGCACGCACACACACACACAAACACGTGCACGCACGCG
>JADBJO010004087.1:27500-30000 GCA_016801955.1 Conus betulinus | reverse complement strand
GTGTATTGAATCCCTTTAATGTGAACGGGAACACAGACAATGTTTGTGTCACTATAAACTGTGTATTGTATCTCTTTAATGTGAACGGGAAAACAATGTGTGCCACTGAAAACTGTGTATTGAATCTCTTTAATGTGAACAGGACAGACATGTTTGTGTCACTACGTCAGTGTATTGAATCCCTTTAATATGAACGGGAAAAACAGACAACAGGCAATGTTTGTGTCACTACGTCAGTGTATTGAATCCCTTTAATATGAACGGAAAACAGACAATGTGTGTGTCTCTAAAAACTGTGTGTTGAATCTCTTTAAGTGGACAGGGAAACGGACAATGCTTGTGTCACTCAGACTGTGTTGAATCCCTTTAAAGTAGACAGGAAAACCGATACTGTTGGTGTCACTGAGACAGTGTACTGAATCCCTTTAACTGGAGGAAACAGACAATGTTGGCGTCACTGAGACAGTGTACTGAATCCCTTTAAGTGGACAGGAAACAGACAATGTTGGTGTCACTACGACAGTGGGCTGTATCCCTTTTAAAGTGGACGGGAAATCAGAAAGTGTTGTGAGTCTTGTGGTCTCTGAAGGCTGTGAATTGAGCTCCTCTTGCATAGAGCCGCGAATAGAAGTGGTCGGGAAAAGATTTGTGTCATCTGATGCCTCCGCTTCCCGTTTCACCCCCGCTTGCTTTTCTTCTCCTTCCTTTTCTCCTCCGCTCCCCCTCCCCCCCCCCCCCCCCGCCATCCCTCATTTTCCATACTCTGCTTTCTTCTTTTGAAAAGAATTTTCTAACGTCACAAGAAACAGTTTCAATGTTCAGTTTCATTTCCTCTTTATTCTATTCAGTTTTCATATTTCCGTGATGCAAAAGCAATGTGCAGAATCTCCTCTTACTGTCCAGTGGATGCAGGGAGGAGGAGGGGATGGGGGTGGGGGGGGGGGGGGGGGGGGGGAGGGCAACATTGGCATCCCATATGCTTGCTATGTTTGGCAGATCTTTGAGGGTATTGATCATATCCTCCTCTTCAGACATTGTCAAGATGGTGTGTGTCACCTTCACATCATGGTGTGTGTGTGTGTGTGTGTGAGTGACCTTCACATCACAGTATCCTGTATGCTGATTTTTATTGTTTGTTCATCTGAACTTGATACGTTCCTCTTCTTCTTATCCAGGCATATGCTGTTTACTTGCATTTGAGTATTTCGCTGTCTTCGGGTAACAAAGTCGGGAAAGAATATGAGAAAGAAGGGATGTTTCAACACGATCATTTTCTTGGAAATAATCTTCCAGTTTCAGGTTTTCATAAAAGAACCAGGGATTCATAGACGTCAGTTAATGAGCTCGTGAGCTCACACATTTACAAACATGTGAATACGTCCACACACACACACACACACACACACACACACACACACACACACACACACACACACACACACACACACACACGCAGAGTGACGTCAAGTGTTAAAAACAGACGTGTGGCCGGCCTGGTGGCGGTCAGTGTCTTCAGCCAGCAGTGGAGGGCGCTCCGCTGGGCGGAAGAGAACAGTTTGCTGGCGTAGGCTGTGGCCAGCAGCATGTGCACGTCGTGCTGACTGCCGGGGCCCGCCCCAGTGGAAGGCGTCATAGCACCTCCCGATGGCCCGGAAAACCTCCTCCTCCACCTCCACCTCCCGCGGCTTCTCCAACAGGTGGCGCGCAATCAGGAGCGACAACTTGCCGATCGTTTCCGGGGTGCGCGCGTCCCACACGCCTTGCAGGAAGTGACGCGTGTCGTGCTGGGGGCGCTGCGCTTTGTGGGCGAGCTGCCCGCCCAGCTGCTCCAGCTGCCACTCCAGGGCCAGGGTTTTGTGGCGGGCACACTGCAGCTCCTGCAGCAGTCTCTCCACCCGGCTCTCCAACGCCTGGATGCGGCTCAACAGGAAGCTGACGTCACGGGTGGTGGGGGTTTGGATTCCCGAACCCTGACCCTGAACTCTTGTTGGAAACCGCCACCTTCCTCATCTCCAGGCGTGTCGTTGTCATCGTCGTCGTCGTCGTCGTCGTGGATGGAGGCGGCGATGGCAGCGCAGGTCATGTGATGGTCCGCCAGGTCCAGACGTCTGACGGGGTGTGTACAGCCGGCGCAGGGCACGGGGTGGAAGGGGCAGGTGTCCAGGTGGGCGGGCAGTGTGTCCAGGGTCAGTCTGTGACGGCAGCCCTCCTCCCGGTGCCATGCACCACACCTCCAGACCACGCACCAGGTTCCGCAAGGCGTGCACCGGCTTCACCAGGTCAGGGGTGACTGGAGAGCGACACTCCGGGCAGGTGGGGGAGGGGGAGGGGGAGGGTGAGGGTGGGGGGGGGTGGGGAGGGTGAGGGCTGGTTGATCCAGGTGTGGAGGCAGAGGGAGCAGAAGGCATGTCCGCAGGCGTGAGGACGGCCAGGTGCAGCACCCCGCCACACACCCCGCACAGCAGGTTGGGATCCACCGGGTGGACAAAGTGCGGAGAGC
>JADBJO010004087.1:17500-22500 GCA_016801955.1 Conus betulinus | reverse complement strand
GAAATCCAGAGAGATCCAGGAAGTAAGGGAATAGCCAGGGAATGTCGTTGTCGTCAAATCCAGAGAGATCCAGGAAGTAAGGGAATAGCCAGGGAATGTCGTTGTCGTCAAATCCAGAGAGATCCAGGAAGTAAGGGAATAGCCAGGGAATGTCGTTGTCGTCAAATCCAGAGAGATCCAGGAAGTAAGGGAATAGCCAGGGAATGTCGTTGTCGTGAAATCCAGAGAGATCCAGGAAGTAAGGGAATAGCCAGGGAATGTCGTTGTCGTGAAATCCAGAGAGATCCAGGAAGTAAGGAATAGCCAGGGAATGTCGTTGTCGTGAAATCCAGAGAGATCCAGGAAGTAAGGGAATAGCCAGGGAATGTCGTTGTCGTGAAATCCAGAGAGATCCAGGAAGTAAGGGAATAGCCAGGGAATGCCGTTGTCGTCAAATCCAGAGAGATCCAGGAAGTAAGGGAATAGCCAGGGAATGCCGTTGTCGTCAAATCCAGAGAGATCCAGGAAAGTAAGGGAATAGCCAGGGAATGTCGTTGTCGTCAAATCCAGAGAGATCCAGGAAGTAAGGGAATAGCCAGGGAATGTCGTTGTCGTCAAATCCAGAGAGATCCAGGAAGTAAGGGAATAGCCAGGGAATGTCGTTGTCGTGAAATCCAGAGAGATCCAGGAAGTAAGGGAATAGCCAGGGAATGTCGTTGTCGTCAAATCCAGAGAGATCCAGGAAGTAAGGGAATAGCCAGGGAATGCCGTTGTCGTGAAATCCAGCCAGATCCAGGGGTTTCGATCCTGGCTTAGTTGTTTCAACACAATACTATTACAGTTCGACATGACTATCGTTCGGACATGATTCTGTCATCACAGCATGTAGTGTCTGTCCTCACTGCCCAGTAAGCAAGGCCCACACCATGACACAACGCAGTGAAAGCTGCTTCCCTTTGTTGATGTACATCAAGTCAGCTCTCTCTATGTTTCAGTTACAACCTCGACACGTCATGTCTTTTAGTTACACTGGTTGTTCCTGGAACAGTCCTTTTACAGCTCTACACGCTCTGTGGTTGTTGCCGATAGTGTGAGAATCATCAGAGGTCAAACACACTGACAGAGCAGGGCGCAAAACAAGTGCTGTAACTGTCTCCTGAATCCTGCAGTTCCAGAACGTGTGCCGACTCCAAAGCCTGGTGAATCTCTCTCCTGTGTCCTAACAACCTACCATCCCTATCCATCCGGATCTGCTGCAAAGTCAGACCATCCTTATCCATCCGGATCTGTTGCTGTCTCAGACCATCCCTATCCATCCGATCTGCTGCAATGTCAGACCATCCTTATCCATCCGGATCTGTTGCTGTCTCAGACCATCCCTATCCATCCGGATCTGTTGCTGTCTCAGACCATCCTTATCCATCCGGATCTGTTGCTGTCTCAGACCATCCTTATCCATCCGGATCTGCTGCTGTCTCAGACCATCCTTATCCATCCGGATCTGTTGCTGTCTCAGACCATCCTTATCCATCCGGATCTGCTGCTGTCTCAGACCATCCTTATCCATCTGGATCTGTTGCTGTCTCAGACCATCCTTATCCATCCGGATCTGTTGCCGTCTCAGACCATCCTTATCCATCCGGATCTGTTGCTGTCTGAGACCAAACCAGGTGCCAGAGTCTCTCAGCATGTACTGCAAACCGTGAATCGCTGAGGTGTCTGTCTGGTGATGTCGCAGACTGCCCGCGGGTAGGCCGTCAACATCAGCACACGTGGCTTGCAGGGCAGGAACAGTCTGCCAGTGATGCTTCCGAAGCTGCTGCAGCCCGTGGTGCCACCCCTCCTAGGCTGGCCTGCCACGTGCAACAATGACTTCTGGGGCACAGTCCTCCCTCTTCTTCCGTAGACCATGTGCAGCTCCGCCAACAAGGGGCTGAACCATTTCTCCAGGAGATGAGCAATGCATCCTGGGCAGCAGCATTGAGATCTGAACTGTAACAAACATTGTCGAGTGACTAGCATGACCTCTTGGTGCAAAAGACACAAAGTCCGGCTGCAAATTTGACTCCTCGCTGCCGTTTGATGCTGTTCCTCGCACAACTAATGAAAAAAAAGCTCTACTTTCACACGAATGAGTTTGACGTTTGATGCTGTTCCTCGCACAACAAATGAAAAAAGCTCTACTTTCACACCGAATGAGTTTGACGTTTGATGCTGTTCCTCACACAACAAATGAAAAAAAGGCTCTACTTTCACACCGAATGATTGTTGACTTTGATGCTGTTCCTCGCACAACAAATGAAAAAAGGCTCTACTTTCACACCGAATAAGTTTGACGTTTGATGCTGTTCCTTGCACAACAAATGAAAAAAGGCTCTACTTTCACACCGAATAAGTTTGACGTTTGATGCTGTTCCTCGCACACAACAAATGAAAAAAGGCTCTACTTTCACACCGAATGAGTTTGACGTTTGATGCTGTTCCTCACACAACTAATGAAAAAAGGCTCTACTTTCACACCGAATGAGTTTTCACGTTTGATGCTGTTCCTCACACAACTAATGAAAAAAGCTCTACTTTCACACCAATGAGTTTGACGTTTGATGCTGTTCCTCACACAACTAATGAAAAAAGGCTCTACTTTCACACCGAAATAAGTGTTGACTTTCTTTGCCTAAGCTCTTTACCCAGTTTCCATGTTGTATCAAAGAGGATTCACTCAGTTTCCATGTTGTATCAAAGAGGATTCACTCAGTTTCCATGTTGTATCAAAGAGGATTCACCCCAGTTTCCATGTTGTATCAAAGAGGATTCACCCAGTTTCCATGTTGTATCAAAGAGGATTCACTCAGTTTCCATGTTGTATCAAAGAGGATTCACTCAGTTTCCATGTTGTATCAAGAGGATTCACTCAGTTTCCATGTTGTATCAAAGAGGATTCACCCAGTTTCCATGTTGCATCAAAGAGGATTCACTCAGTTTCCATGTTGTATCAAAGAGGATTCACCCAGTTTCCCATGTTGTATCAAAGAGGATTCACTCAGTTTCCATGTTGTATCAAAGAGGTTTCACTCAGTTTCCATGTTGTATCAAAGAGGATTCACTCAGTTTCCATGTTGTATCAAAGAGGATTCACCCAGTTTCCATGTTGTATCAAGGAGGATTCACTCAGTTTCCGTGTTGTATCAAAGAGGATTCACTCAGTTTCCATGTTGTATCAAAGAGGATTCACCCAGTTTCCATGTTGTATCAAGGAGGATTCACTCAGTTTCCATGTTGTGCCAAAGAGGATTCACTCAGTTTCCATGTTGTTTCAAGGAGGATTCACTCAGTTTCCAAGTTGTATCAAAGAGGATTCACCCGTTTTCCATGTTGTATCAAAGAGGATTCACCTAGTTTCCATGTTGTATCAAAGAGGAATCACCCGGTTTCCATGTTGTATCAAAGAGGATTCACCCAGTTTTCCATGTTGTATCAAGGAGGATTCACTCAGTTTCCATGTGGTATCAAAGAGGACTCTCCCAGACTCTCTGCCAGCCGTGGTATTGCGTTCTCAGACACATGAGCAGCACTATTCAAATGTGGGCAGAGTCGCCCCATGTCTGCCCTGCTTTTGTCATTTCATTGCAAGACACGCGGTGTTCAGTGCCCATGTTTGTCATTGCAAGACACGCAGTGTTCAGTGCCCATGTTTGTCATTGCAAAACACGCAGTGTTCAGTGCCCATGACATTTCATAGCAAGACACGCAGTGTTCAGTGCCCATGTTTGTCATTGCAAGACACGCAGTGTTCAGTGCCCATGTTTGTCTTTGCAAGACACGCAGTGTTGAGTGCCCATGTTTGTCATTGCAAGACAAGCAGTGTTCAGTGCCCATGACATTTCATTGCAAGACACGCAGTGTAGAGTGCCATTGTTGTCATTGCAAGACACGCAGTGTTCAGTGCCCATGTCATTTCATTGCAAGACACGCAGTGTTCAGTGTCCATGTTTTGTCATTGCAAGACACGCAGTGTTCAGTGCCCATGACATTTCATTGCAAGACACGCAGTGTTCAGTGCCCATGTTTGTCATTGCAAGACACGCAGTGTTCAGTGCCCATGACATTTCATTGCAAGACACGCAGTGTTCAGTGCCCATGTCATTTCATTGCAAGACACGCAGTGTTCAGTGCCCATGTCATTTCATTGCAAGACACGCAGTGTTCAGTGCCCATGTTTGTCATTGCAAGACACGCAGTGTGCAGTGCCCATGTCATTTCATTGCAAGACACGCAGTGTTCAGTGCCCATGTCATTTCATTGCAAGACACGCAGTGTTCAGTGCCCATGTTTGTTATTGCAAGACACGCACTGTGCAGTGCCCATGTCATTTCATTGCAAGTCACACAGTGTTCAGTGCCCATGTTTGTCATTGCAAGACACGCAGTGTTCAGTGCCCATGTTTGTCATTGGAAGACACGCAGTGTTCAGTGCCCATGACATTTCATTGCAAGACACGCAGTGTTCAGTGCCCATGTTTGTCATTGCAAGACACGCAGTGTTCAGTGCCCATGTTTGTCATTGCAAGACACGCAGTGTTCAGTGCCCATGTATGTCATTGCAAGACACGGCTCTGTGTTCAGTGCCCATGTTTGTCATTGCAAGACACGTAGTATTCAGTGCCCATGTTTGTCATTGCAAGACACGTAGTGTTCAGTGCCCATGTTTGTCATTGCAAGACACGCAGTGTTCAGTGCCCATGTTTGTCATTGCATGACACGCGGTGTTCAGTGCCCATGTCATTTCATAGCAAGACACGCAGTGTGCAGTGCCCATGTTTTGTCTCTTTGCAAGACACGCAGTGTTCAGTGCCCATTTCATTTCATAGCAAGACACGCGGTGTTCAGTGCCCATGTTTGTCATTGCAAGACACGCGGTGTTCAGTGCCCATGTTTGTCATTTGCAAGACACGCGGTGTTCAGTGCCCATGTTTGTCATTGCAAGACACGCAGTGTGCAGTGTCCATGTCATTTCATGGTAAG
>JADBJO010004087.1:7500-12500 GCA_016801955.1 Conus betulinus | reverse complement strand
GTTAGAATTGTAGAGGTCACCTGTAACTATTCCTGTCAACAAAGTGCTTAGCATTCATATTCCAACGATGTTCATTTAATCACCTCTCTCCTTTTCACCTTCCCACAAACCCCATTCCGGTAAAGTCATTTTCATAGTGGTTTAGGATTTGTTCACCTCCACCTTCTCCCCTGTTTGGGTGCTTGTTGCATTCATATGTTCAGGACTTGTGAACTGTTATATTCGTAATTTCAATAAGATGAATCTGTAACCAAAAAAAAATCATATGGTAAGCTTAGTTGCTTTCTCTACTTAATAATCTGCTTCGAAACACAAAATTCTTTCTCTCTTTTTTTTTTATTTTTATTTTTTTATTCATTTGTTTTCTGTGGAGCAGAACTCTCCCCTCCCCTGTGTGTTGGAGAGGCTATAATCACGCTCAAGCAAAGCTATAACGCTGCTCGCTCTGGAGATGAGACACTGACGTCACCACTTCTTGAACAGTAGTGGCTGGACAGCAGAATTGTGACAATCTTGCCGTTGACACGATGAAGAACTGACGTCAGTGTTCTCATTAACCCCTGCGTTTCGTGACTCTGACCCGGGAAGACATGAACAATGAATCTGCCCTGGTGATGCTGTTTCCAATGGTGACCCCTCTCTCCTCCTCCCCCAATGACGTCATGATGAAGGCAGCTGTCACTTACCTCTTTACCTTTCGTCTCTCCTCTCCATCCCTGCTGGGTCACGTGCTCACCGCTGTCCACACCTCTCTGACACCTGCAGTGGTTCACAGGTTCACCTAGAAAGCCGGCTGTCGTGAACACCTCAACACTGGGTGCCGTTTTACAATCACAAGACATTTGTCATGAATTTATCAACGGTTAGAGGGCTCAGTTTCACCATCAAAAGACATTTGTCATGAATTTATCAACAGTAAAAGTGGCTCAGTTTCGCCATCAGACGATTGTCGTGAGCACATTAACGTTTAAAGTGGTTTAGTTTTACCATTACCAGGCGGTTGTTGTAAAAAGCCCATCAACACTTTGAGGCTTGCAGTTTCGTCATGAAAAGAGGTTGTCGTTATCCTAAACCCATCACACACTTTGAATCTTTTGAGTTTCATCATGAAAAGATGGCTGTCGTAAATCTATCATCATTTAGAGTTTTTTTTTTTTGTTTCATCATGAAAAGATGGTCGTTGTGCACCCATCAACACTCGGAGTCGTTCACTTCCATCGTTCAAAAGCCAGTTGTAAAGCCATCAAGAATCAGCGTCTTTAGTTTTCAGCTTCAAAAGCCATTTATCGTAAAGTCACGCACCTCAGAATCCAAAGGGAAATGCACGTGCCAGTTCATTTGATTTCCTTGATTCAAAACACTGCAGTGACCAGAAGTACCAGCAGTAAGGACAGGAGACAGCCCGGTGGTGTGTGACTGACAGAACAACACACAAACCGAGGACTGAAGATTAGCAGTAAAGGGCGTGCGGAAGTGTGAAGACTGGAGCTGACTTTATGCCCGGTACAGAGAGGTAATCGTCTGATCCCCCCTGGCACCGCCATTCCTCACAGTGTGTGGCCGCAGTTCACAGATATCACTGTCCGCCTCTGGCTCCCAGCAGATATTTCTGTCGTCTGATCTACAGCGGGGGGCGCGCTATGGGCGCGCTGCAGCTGTCTTGGCGGGCCGCTGTCTTGGCCGTCCCATGCATTAAGTAACACCATCGCCTGCCGGTACCCGCTTCTCATCGATTGCTGCAAGGCCGGTGTTGAATCCCTCCCCAACTGGAAACCATGCACCCCCTCCCCGCCACCTGGAACGTCGCCCCCCCCCCCCCCCCCCCCCCCCCCCCCCGGGAGGCCTTTTTCGACGATCCCAACATTCTGCAAGGGACGGTGGGGGTGACTGGGTAGCTGTGGGAATTCTGAGAGGGAATCGTCCATCATGTTAACACACCCACCTTCCCCCACCCTCACTCTTCCCCATCGGCTGCCCCTCCTATCCTCTCACCGTTTTTTTCTTAATTTCTTTATTTTTTGCCATTTGCCCGATTACAATTGGACAACTCAGAGAGAGAGAGAGAGAGAGAGAGAGAGAGAGAGAGAGAGAGAGAGAGAGAGAGAGAGAGAGAGAGAGAGATGGGCGGAGACAAAGAGGGGGAGAGAAGAAAGAGAGAGGGAGAGAGAGAGAGAGAGAGAGAGAGAGAGAGAGAGAGAGAGATGGGCGGAGACAAAGAGGGGGAGAAAGAAAGAGAGAGAGAGAGAGATGAGGGAGATAAAGGGAGGGTGTGGGAAGGAGAGAGATTGTGTGAGTGTGTGTGTGTGTGTGTGTGTGTGTGTGTGTGTGTGTGTGTGTGTGTGTGTGTGTGTGTGTGTGTGTGTGCGTGCGTGCGTGCGTGCGAGCGTGCGTGCGTGTGTGTGTGTGTGTGTGTGTGTGTGTGTGTGTGTGTGTGTGTCAAACCAATGGACAAGTTAAGGGTTTGAGCCATAATTGCCAACAGGAAAGGTCTCGGTCTGTCTGTGTGACGGAACAGTTTTCCTTGTGGCTAAGTGACCGTTCAGCCACAGACATGGCAGCATGAAGGTCACTGCCATTGCCGGGGACGTCACCCAGGCCGACTGCTGTGGACAGACTGTCATTACAGTCCCTGCTTCATGGAGTCCATATCCAGTCACCAGAGCGATGCTCCACTCATCATCAGCCTCTTATCAATCATTGACGACCTGCTTGTCTCCGCATGCATTCAGTGCCAGAGTTTACCAGTGCCAGAGCAGCCGTCCGTGCCGCCAGCTTTGTTGTGGGCCATCAGGAGATGGGTCCCATGGGACATGGGGAAGGGGGGGGAGAGGGAGTGGAGGGGGGGGGGTCTGGTTCGTTGTTGACAAAGCACTAAAAGACTTCATGCGTACAGCATTCAGTTTGTTCCACTTCCACTTTCATTTGTTGGTGCACCCGGATACGTTGCCTCTTTCTGTCTGTCTCTCTGTCTGTCTGTCTGTCCGTATGGGGGGGTGGTCTGTCTGTCTGTCTGTCTGTCTGTCTGTCTGTCATGATATTTTCTCGTTCGTGATAGCGTGCGTGTGTGTGGTGTGTGTGTGTGTGTGTGTGTGTGTGCGTGCGCCTGTCACTGCCTCTCCCGATGTACGAAGACTGTTTTGTCACTGTAATGGTTCTCATGTACATTGTCGTGTGACTTAATGTTCATCACTTTTTTGAAAAGGGAGGACAAATATGGGGGAAAAACGTGAAGAACTACGATTGCTCTCTCTCTCTCTCTCTCTCTCCAGGGCTCTCTCTCGCCTTCGCATCTCTCTCTCCTCTCTCTCTCCCTCTCTCTTCTGTCTCTCTTTTGTCTCTGTCTGTCTGTCTGTCTGTCTGTCTGTCTGTCTCTTTCTCTCTCTTCGTACTGATTCTTATGTTGCCCATCCTCTCTCTGAAAATGTTGTCTATCTTGGTTTGTTATTGAATTATTTCCCCTTGTAATTGTTTGCTTGTGTGTGTTTCTGGAAGGAAATGACTTCCTTTTGCTGATGACTCGAACCACTTTCACTTTATTCTCAGCAAAACGTGTACCCATTGTATAAGGCCTTACAATTTAAAAATTTTCAGAGAGTTCAGAATTCAGAGTTCAGAGAGTCCCCTCTCTCTCTCTCTCTCTCTCTCTCTCCTCTCTCTCTCCTCTCCTCCTCTCATCTCTCTCTCTCTCCTCTCTCTCTCTCTGTGTGTCTCTGTGTGTGTGTGTGTGTTGTGTGTGTGTGTGTGTGTGTGTGTGTGTGTGTGTGTTAGAGCTTATGATTATGCATGCCTACGCGTGTCATTTCTTAGCCGAATGAACGTATGCCTGCGTATGATTTTATTATGTTTCCGTGTCATTGCGTACGTCTTATTTACTGTGTTTTCTGATCTTTTTGCATTTTTCATCGTTCACAGGATGACCGACTAGATCTCTGTGGTCTGAATCGACCTTAAGGCACTAAAGGTCCACACGGGGACCAGCTAGATATCTGTGGTGTGTACAGACCTTAAGGCACTAAAGGTCCACACGGGGACCAGCTAGATATCTGTGGTGTGTACAGACCTTAAGGTACTGAAAGTCCACTGTGTGGTCAACTAGATATCTGTGGTGTGTACAGACCCTTAAGGCACTGACAGTCCACTGTGTGACCAACTAGATATCGGAGGTGTGTACAGACCTTAAGGCTAATAACGATCTACTGACAATCTGAAGTAAAGCAGATGCAATGTATTAGGGAAGCCGAAACTCCAAAATAAGTTTCTCAGTTGATTTACACATTGGACGCCCATCGTGTGGCCAGAAGACAGAAGCCACGAGCTAAAACCAACGCCAGTTCAGTGCATTGACTCTTAAGACATCCAGAACATAGCAGGGCAATAGAAGGAATAGGAAACATCACAGAGTTGGAGTCTAAGAGTCTAAAAAACAAAGAAGGGAGGAAGATTGAGTCGTTCACTGTACAACCACTCAAGCTGAGCTGTCTCCGAGCGATGGAAGGAAGGGGTAGAGGCGATCAATAAGGACATGTTGAATTGTTGACGTCCGGCTTCATGGGGTACAGAGGGCAAGGGGAACACAGCCGTCTGTTTACAATTCACTAACCACACTGCCCCCAGGCATCAGCTGACTGTACACTAACCACACTGCCCCCCCGGCATCAGCTGACAGTACACTAACCACACTGCCTCCAGGCATCAAGTGACAGTACACTAACCACACTGCCCCCAGGCATCAAGTGACAGTACACTAACCACACTGCCCCCTGACATCAGCTGACAGTACACTAACCACACTGCCCCCCGCATCAGCTGACAGTACACTAACCACACTGCCCCCAGGCATCAAGTGACAGTACACTAACCACACTGCCCCCAGGCATCAAGTGACAGTACACTAACCACACTGCCCCCTGACATCAGCTGACAGTACACTAACCACACTGCCCCCTGACATCAGCTGACAGTACACTAACCACACTGCCCCCAGGCATCAAGTGACAGTA
>JADBJO010004087.1:2500-5000 GCA_016801955.1 Conus betulinus | reverse complement strand
ATTTGTGGTATGAACTGAGCGTGTTTCAGTCAGTCAGTCAGTGTGCGTGAGAGAGAGAGAGAGAGAGAGAGAGAGAGAGAGAGAGAGAGAGGTCAGACGGATAACATAGCAAGAAGGATAACTGATTAAAAGTGATAAAAGGCAGGTGAATATCTGAGTGGAAAAGAGGAAGAAAGGATTTTAGCAAGAGAAATAACAGGTTAAGTTTGGGAGGGGGGGGGGGGGGGGTGGAGTCGGAGTTGATTTGTTTGAGGGGGAAAGAGCCGGGTAGACTACGTATGAAACAGGCGAGATGGAAAGAGAGGAGAGGGGAACACTTAACAATGTGGAAGAGGGCAAGTCAGCCTAAAGGGGGAGTTTGATGCACAGGGAGAAGGGGGGGGGGGGGGGGGGGGGGGGGGGGGCGGTAGGGGGGATGGGGGGTAGGGGGAGAGGGAGAGTGAAAGTAAAAAGAACACTGAGAGAAAGGGTAAGAAGAGAAAAAAAAAAACGTGTATTGATATAAACGAAAGGAGAAGAGGGGGCGGAGGGGGGGGGGGGGGAGGGATGAAGGAAGAGTGGTGAAGTTAGAAAGATAGGTAAGGTGAAGCAACGAGAAGGGACAGGGGAGGGGAGGTTGGGGTGTAGTAGAGGGGGGAAATAGGGGTGAGTTGGGGGGGGGTATGATGATGTAAGCGGAAGGAAGTAACAGGACACAGGAGAGAGTGGAGAGATAAACTTAGACAAGATTTGAAAAATACATTGATGCTAGCGAGGCTGGCACAGACGACATGAAGTTCAGCTCGTTCCAGCCAAGACAGAGGGTTCCCACACTCCCCGCCCCCAACATTCAGGCCAGCAAAAAAAAGTTTGTACGCAAAATGCAATAATGTTTGTTCAGTTTTTTTTCCCCACATTTGAACAACTTTCGCTTTTGAATTTCAATTTAATGCACCGAAAGGAAATGCAGAGTGTCAGCAGTTGTCGCCTGTACCACTGTTGACATTGTCTGTAATACCCCAGTGACCTCAGCGCATGGTTCAGTAATACCCCAGTGACCTCAGCGCATGGTTCAGTAATACCCCAGTGACCTCAGCGCATGGTTCAGTAATACCCCAGTGACCTCAGCGCATGGTTCAGTAATACCCCAGTGACCTCAGCGCATGGTTCAGTAATACCCCAGTGACCTCAGCGCATTGTTCAGTAATACCCCAGTGACCTCAGCGCACTGTTCAGTAATACCCAGTGACCTCAGCGCATGGTTCAGTAATACCCCAGTGACCTCAGCGCACTGTTCAGTAATACCCCAGTGACCTCAGCGCATGGTTCAGTAATACCCAGTGACCTCAGCGCACTGTTCAGTAATACCCCAGTGACCTCAGCGCATTGTTCAGTAATACCCCAGTGACCTCAGCGCATTGTTCAGTAATACCCCAGTGACCTCAGCGCATGGTTCAGTAATACCCCAGTGACCTCAGCGCATTGTTCAGTAATACCCCAGTGACCTCAGCGCATTGTGTTTGTTGCCACTGGTGTTTCTCTGGCAGTTGAACACAGCTGCCACCATTGTTCACGCATTCTTCAGCCATTGTTCAGAGGTTTCACAATCAGTGGGACACAAAGCGAATACGGCTGACAAAAGAAAGCCTTTCAACCTTCCAGACGGAAGGAGTATTGAAGGTAAAAGAGAAGGCTTGTACACTGGCAGACAGGCTTTGACAGTGCCAGTCAATGCACTCTCATGTAGACCCGTAGGCAAAAGAGGGGAGTATTCGTCCGTGCCTGCCTCCTGGTCCTTCCTGAAAGAATTGCATCCCTGTGAAAACAGTCCCCCGGCTGTCTTCGGTTTGGATGTTTTACAAATACGATCACAACTCTAATTTTTTTCTGTTCTACTTTAAGACATCCGCGTACGGTGAAAAAAGATTACCGATGAAATTCACACCACACCAGACAGAATACCTTTTCCTGTTTTCTCTTTACTTGAGCACTGAACGATGATATAACTGTTTATACAATGACAATCTCTGTCAATCTGTTATCAAGGTGTCATGTCGTGTGGACTAGTCCATACACACTACACCACATCGGCTTAATTTGGAGACCACAGCACGCAGGATTTAATTCTGATGGATAAACGATTTAATGACCAAGGTGAGAGAATTGAAGAAGAGGGTCTCGTGGCTACAACTCAGCAGATATCTGACCTACGTATTAGCCCAGCCCGCTGGTCAGACCTTGGGTGTCTGTCACACCAACATTCACTCTGTCCCAACAAAATGACCACTGTCCGACCTCGTCACTCGATCCCACCTCCACACCCTCCCACTCAGCGCCACGTACACCCCTGGGAGTAGTCCCCCCTGCATGGCCCCTACCGCCACCCCCACGTTGAAGTCAGCGTCCGTGTCCTTGAAGCGTTCAGGGAGAAAGGCGCCCGTCAGGACCAGGACCTTGCCGGCCGCCCGCCAGACGGACTGAGATGGAAGCCCGGCCGTTGACGGATCCGCGGGATCGGGGC
>JADBJO010004086.1:201550-206550 GCA_016801955.1 Conus betulinus | reverse complement strand
AGGGAAGAAGCTGGCTCAGTTCTTCTCAGTTCTGGACTGATTGCATTGGAAGTGATCTGTCTTCTGTCCTTGCAATGATTGACAAGAGAGAGAGAGAGAGAGAGAGAGAGAGAGAGAGAGAGAGAGAGAGAGAGAGAGAGACAGACAGACAGACAGACAGACAGAGAGCGTGAGATAGACAGACAGACAGACAGTATAGGCCATGGCTCCTTACGAAGGAAGTAGTTTTAACACGGACAGATAATAGGCATAACAAATATATTAAAATAATACAAGAAACTGTATACAAAATGGTCGTGCAGAATGTCGAAGAACTGTGTCTAGTATGGATTCTTCAAATAAATGTTAGTGCTTTTGTGTAGTAGTATTCTAAGTTAACCAAACATATCATAAACTGAATTGACATAACTTGATTCTACATCTCATTACCCACTTTGTTTTAGCACTATTATGTGCTACTTTGCGCAATCCTTAATCATTCATCTGTGTGATCTGTGTGAATCTTCACCACTATCGTATCCACCCAACTGCAGAATTTAGGTAAAGCAGGTGTTTTGTGTTTAGTCTACCTATGAACTAAATCAGTGGAAATATGTTCTAGAACTCTGACAAATCTCGTGGAGGCAAAACTGAAATTGACACCATGCTGCACACTGGTTGGACGTGATAGTCAAATAACCTTACACACACTTTAAATGATACACTACCCAGAGGTTTTTTTTTTTTTTTTTTTTTTGCTGTCCCAACCTCTGCGCCACATCAGAGGCAGTGCGCACACGCGCGCTCATTCCGACCACCCCGTCCACAGCCACAGCCCGGTCGGCCCCGCCGCAGCTCCGGCACCAGCAATCCATAAGGGAGCCGTCAATGTCAAGTCGTCAAGAGGCAATCCACCGGAGGAGACACTGCACTGCTGCCGAGTCACTTCGGTGGTATTCAGTGGCGTCTGTTCTGATCTAACATACGCAGGACACCACCTACTAAGCCCCCTACTGACGACAATAATGCTTAGTCGCGGAGCCGGCGTGAGTGAGCTCTCCCTCCGGAGGGCGCCACCACGTCCGTCCAACGACAGCCCCCATGGACTCGCCTATACCGGTGACCCCGACGGAACCAAACCAAGGCCACAGACGTGGAGAGGACATCGAAATTGAGGTCACCATGAGAGCAGGGCATGAAGGACACAGAAATTTGAGACATTAAAAAAAAAAATAATGCGTATCGATGAGAATGAGGATGATTAAGATGATGCTACGGATTTCCATTTCGATCTGAGACTACATGACAGGGCTGTACTCTACGTTTCCTTTCATAATATATCCCAGTGTCAACCAGGCCCGAGAGATACAGGCACCTGCAGTGTTGGTCAGGAAATTTGAGCAACACTCTCAGAAACGCATCCATTAAGTGGATGAAACTCGACTGTGTGGTCCCAGTCTTCCCAACTGAGTCCGCAGCAAACTCAACTCTGGGTAGGAGCCGGTCGGGGCAGAAAAACTCACATGACTCTGATGGGATTCGAACCCACGACCTCCCAGCCGGGATTCCGCGACGCTAACCACTTCGCCACGGCGGCTGGTACTACCCAGAGTTTTTAAATTCTTTGTAACACCCAAAACAACTTGCGCTGCTCTGCCTGCTAGATCTCAGGAAGATCTTAACCTGGATGATAGGTATACAATGAAGTATTTATACAAATGCATTTTGGGCAAAGGTACTCTTTTGCACATGCAATGTTGTCTTATCTCTGAAGATCCACCTTTTCTGAATACGATGGGATTACTCTCGAAGATAACTAATCTCAACTGTAGAAAATAGCAGGGCACTATATGGCATCTAACTGCACGTGGAAACCGATATGTGTTTCTCAAACAAAATATAATGTACAAGCATAAACAGGAAGATGATGCTACGGATTTCCATTCTGGTGTGAGACTGAATGACAGGGCTGTACCGTCCGCTTACTTTCTATACTAAAGTCTAGCGTTAACCAGGCCTAAGAGCGACGGACACTTTTGTGTTGGTCAAACTCAACTCTGGCTAGGAACCCATTGGGGTCGAATAATCCCACAAAATAAACGGCTCCGATGGGAAATCGAACTCACGACCTCCCAGCCGGGAACCTGCGATGCTGATCACTTCGCCACTGTCCACTATTTGAAAGGAAATCCTGAATACGACGGGGAGACATAAACGGTAAACAATATACAAAGATGATAAGAATTGTTCCAATGGATAAACAGTTACACCAACGCCAAAGCATTGCTGCCTGTGGTCCAAGCCCAGTTTGCTAAGAACAGATAAAGAACCAGCCGCCGTGGCGAAGTGGTTAGCGTCGCGGACTCCCGGCTGGGAGGTCGTGGGGTTCGAATCCCATCAGAAGTCATGTGGGTTTTTCTGCCCCGACCGGCTCCTACCCAGAGTTGAGTTTGCTACGGGCTCAATTGGGAAGACTGGGACCACACAGTCGAGTTTCATCCACTTAATGGATGCGTTTCTGAGAGTGTTGCTCAAATTTCCTGACCAACACTGCAGGTGCCTGTATCTCTCGGGCCTGGTTGACACGGGATATATTATGAAAGGAAGCGTAGAGTACAGCCCTGTCATGTAGTCTCAGACCGAAATGGAAATCCGTAGCATCATCTTAATCATCCTCATTCTCATCGATCAGCATTTAAAAAAAAAAAAAATCAAGTTCTGTGGCCTTCATGCCCTGCTCTCATGGTGACCTCAGTTTTGATGTCCTCTCCACGTCTGTGGTCTTGGTTTGGTTCCGTCGGGGTCACCGGTATCGGCGAGTCCATGGGGGCTGTCGTTGGACGTGGTGGCGCCCTCTGCAGGGAGAGCTCACTCACGCAGGCTCCACGACTAGGCAATTATTGTCGTCAAGAGGGGGCTTAGTAGGTGGTGTCCTGCGTATGTTAGATCAGAACAGGCGCCACTGAACACCACCGAAGTGACTCGGCAGCAGTGCAGTGTCTCCTCCGGTGGGTTGCCTCTCTTGGCGACTTGACATTGACTGCTCCCTGTGGATTGCCGGTGCCGGGGCTGTGGCGGGGCCGACCGGGCTGTGGCTGTGGACGGGGTGTCGGAATGAGCGGCGTGGGTGCACTGCCTCTGAAGTCGCGCAGAGGTTGGGACCAAAAAAAAAAAAAAAAAAAAAAAAAAAAAAAAAAAAAAAAAAAAAAAAAAGAACAGATAAAGACACCAACAAGAAAAACACTCTATATTGTCCGACAGGTTATCTTTTCACGTTATGACGCCAGTTTATAGCATGATATGCAAGACGTCTTCACAGAAAAAACAACTTCCACAGAGAGAGAGAGAGAGAGAGAGAGAGAGAGAGAGAGAGAGAGAGAGAGAGAGAGAGAGAGAGAGAGAGAGAGCTCACGAAGCTCAAATAAATTTCCGCATGAAACATCATTTCTCAATTCCTTTTCTGTGACACTGGCCCGACACAAGACGGACAAAACAGGAACCGTAGTACAGTAAAATAAACAGCGACACCGCCGGTGTTGGTATTCCTCACTCACGTGGATTGAACACCCAGCCTTATGCAAATGCCAGCCCGACACTAGATCAATACAAGTAGGCTAAGAGCTTAATCCCCCAAGACTTGTGCATCCAGTAGATGTAAAAGGCCAAGGCACTGGTCTAGGCCTTGTCAGACAGTAATCACCAGTGTTACGCTCATCAGCTGTTCAGGGACAACGACAGACACGCCCAGACACGTGGCCAGCGTCCAAGTGCATTTTCTCCTTATGGTTTGAAAAGGACTGGAACAGCCACGGACTTTGAATGTATTTCTTACACGCGGCTGAGGACGCTACTTACGTGTTGGATTTTACGCTCGGATGCATGAGGCTCCATCGTGTGAGAGTGTGTGTGTGTGTGTGTGTGTGTGTGTGTGTGTGTGTGTGTGTGTGTGTGTGTGTGTGTGTGTGTGTGTGTGTGCGTGCGTGCGCGTGCGTGCGCGCGCGCGCGCGCGTGCGCGCGCACGTGCGTGTGTGTATGTTGTGTGTGTGTGTGTGTGTGTGTGTGTGTGTGTGTGTGTGTGTGTGAGTGTGTGTGTGTGTGTGTGTGTGTGTGTGTGTGTGTGTGTGTGTGTGTGTGTGTGTGTGTGTACGCACGCGCGCGCACTCTTGCGCGAGCTTGACAGTTTTCATTAAAAACAGCTCGCATGTCTGTTAACACGGAACTCAGATTTTGTGCACTTTTTATTTGAGAGTACAAAGAGCAATGTCTCGGCCTGAATTCTACCCCAGTGTTCAGCGCATTAACACTGGAAAGTGTGTGTTCTAGACGGGGATAGTTAGTAGACGTCACTCGCTTGTTATCAAAACCTGGGTGATTTGCAGCAGGACAGATGTCGGGGACAGAAGCGGGGCAGAGATGGCGGAGGGGGATTTGGAGTGGAGGGGGGGGGGGGGGGGGGGGGGGGGGGGGGGGGGGGGGGGGGGGGGGGGGTAGGGGGCAGAATGGTGGGGACAGTTTAGTCAAGACTTAATTCATTGAACCCTTTGTAGAAATTTGTGCAAGAGCTCGTATTACCCTGATTCCACTCATGCTGTTTCTTACGTCCTCTATTGTCTTCATCTGGGAGTTCGTTCCTCTTCCCCCCCACACCCCCTCTCTCCGGCTGTCTGCATCTCTGCGTCACAGCTCCCGGTGGTGTCGTTAGTGTACTTTTCAATTATTCTCTCCATCTTTGTCTTCCTGGGAGTTCTTTGCTCCCTTCCCCACTCCTCCCGCTTCTCTCTCTCTCTCTCTCTCTCTCTCTCTCTCTCTCTCTCTCTCTCTCTCTCTCTCTCTCTCTCCTCTCCTCATTTTCTCAGTTGCAGCCCCTTTTCTCACTCCTCTCTGTCTCTGCCCCTCCATCCTTCCCTCAACCTTTCTCCTCCTCGGTCCTTCTCATTTTCACCTCCCTCTGTCCCTCTTCCCGTCTCTCTTCTCTTTTCGTTCTCTAATTCACAATATCACACTCTTGTTCCTATCCCTTA
>JADBJO010004086.1:189050-196550 GCA_016801955.1 Conus betulinus | reverse complement strand
ATCCCCATCGTCAGTCTTGCCATGCTCTTCTCATCCCCCCAGTCATCAGTCTTGCTATTCTCTTTGCATCTCCATCGTCAGTCTTGCCATATTCTTCCGCATCCCACCATTTTTATCAGTCTTGTCATTCTCTTCGCAGCCTCCCACTGTCAGTCTTGTCATTCTCTGCGCATCCTCCTACTATCAGTCTTGTCATTCTCTTTGCATCCCCATCGTCAGTCTTGCCATTCTGTCCCAATCCCTATCGTCAGTCCTGCCATTCTCGTTGCATCCCCCCATGCCATTCTTTTGCACCCCCGTCGTCAGTCTTGCCATTCTTTTCTTATTCCTATAGTCAGTCTTGCCATTCTCTTCTTATTCCCATCGTCAGTCTTGCCATTCTCTTCTTATTCCCATCGTCAGTCTTGCCATTCTCTTCTTATTCCATCGTCAATCTTGCCATTCTCTTCTTATTCCCATCGTCAGTCTTGCCATTCTTTTGCTTATTCCCATCGTCAGTCTTGCCATTCTCTTTGCATCCTCATCCTCCCTCGTCATTCTTTTTTATTTTCATCCCTATCCTTCGTCTAGTCTCTATCCTACCCTTTCACCTCTACTTCCTAATGTTTGTCTTATTTTTTTTTCTGCGGTTATTTTCATCGTCTGCCTTATTTTCTTCCCGTCATTTCCATCCTCTG
Source organism: Conus betulinus (assembly GCA_016801955.1). NCBI lineage: Eukaryota > Metazoa > Mollusca > Gastropoda > Neogastropoda > Conidae > Conus > Conus betulinus. Next base: position 195,873 of record JADBJO010004086.1, on the reverse strand, counting down.
TCTTATCTTTTTCCCGTCATTTCCATCATCTGTCTTGTCTTTCTCCCGTCGTTTCCATCCTCTGTCTTATCTTTTTCCCGTCATTTCCATCATCTGTCTTATCTTTTTCCCCGTCATTTCCATCATCTGTCTTGTCTTTGTCCCATCATTTCCATCCTCTGTCTTGTCTTTCTTCCGTCCCGTCGTTTCCATCCTCTGTCTTGTCTTTCTCCCCGTCGTTTCCATCCTCTGTCTTGTCTTTCTCCCGTCGTTTCCATCATCTGTCTTGTCTTTCTCCCGTCATTTCCATCCTCTGTCTTGTCTTTCTCCCGTCGTTTCCATCATCTGTCTTGTCTTTCTCCCGTCGTTTCCATCCTCTGTCTTGTCTTTCTCCCGTCGTTTCCATCCTCTGTCTTGTCTTTCTCCCGTCAGCATTCCCTTGTCTGTCTCTTTCTTGTCTTTCCATCCCTGTCGTCATTCTCCCGTCCTCTCCATCCTCTGTCTCGTGTCTTTCCCCGTCATTTCCATCCTCTGTCTTGTCTTTCTCATTTCCGTCCTCTTTCCATCCTGTGTCTCATCTTTCTCCCGTCATTTCTATAATCTGTCTTGTCTTTCTCCCGTCATTTCCATCCTCTGTCTTGTCTTTCTCCCGTCATTCCCATCCTCTGTCTTGTCTTTCTCCCGTCATTCCCATCCTCTGTCTTGTCTTTCTCCCGTCATTTCCATCCTCTGTCTTGTCTTTCTCCCGTCATTTCCATCATCTGTCTTGTCTTTCTCCCGTCATTCCCGTCAGATGTCCTATCTTTTTCCTGCCATTCACATCTTCCGTCTCATCTTTCTCCCGTCATTCTCACCCTGCGTATCACCATGGTCTTCTCAAAGCCATCTTCTGTCTCATCCTTCCATTCTCGCGCTAATCCAGTTTTAAACTTCTGATTGTCATCCTCTGTTTTATCCATCTCTTCTCGCCGAAATCCTCCGCAGTTATCCTTCAGTTCTTACCCTAATTCTCTGTCTTACCCTTCTCTTATGACTGTGTCCTCTTCATCGTAATCCACCGTCTTTTTTTCTTTGTTCCCACCGTAATCCTCCGTGGCGCCACAAACTGAAAACAAATTACGCTGACGGTCTAAATGTATGGGACTAGAGCTCAGGTGGTGTCCACGATTCTTCCCCTGCTACCACTAGGACAAACTCTCCTCTCTCTCTCTCTCTCTCTCTCTCTCTCTCTGTCTCTGTGTGTGTGTGTGTGTGTGTGTGTGTGTGTGTGTGTGTGTGTGTGTGTGTGTGTGTGTGTGTGTTTTGAAAGAATGAAAAGAAAGAAAGAAAGAAGGACAGAAAGACAGATAGAGAAAGAAGAAAGAGAGAGAGAAAAAAAAACAGAGAAAAGAGAGAGAGAGAGAGAGAGAGAGAGAGAGAGGAAGAAACAGAACAAAAATCTTCCAGGTTTGACGACATAAACGAGAGACCAATAAATACGTACAGACGATGACGTGTGACAAGATAGACGTCAAAGAAGGACTACTAGGTGTTCCAAGGTGACAGTCCTGATGAAGTCAAGTAAAGACGAAAATTTGGCAGAGAACTGGTGTTTTTTGTTGTGTATAATCCTCCGTCATGTCAGATCTTCTCATGTCACACTCCCTTACTTCTTTCCCTTCACTGGCTGCCGGTCGAAAAACGAATAGACTACAAACTGTCCTTTCTCTGCTTTAAATTTTTGAATGGCTTAGCTCCTTCGTACCTTACCGATCTCCTTCATCTCTATGTTCCTTCTGGGCAGTTGCGTTCTTCTGCTGACAACACTCTGCTCCAAATCCCTCGATTTCGAACTAAAACCTATGGCGATCGTTGCTTTTCTTTTCAGGGTCCGCATTCTTGGAATAAACTCCCAATATCCATGTGTAGTTCAAGCTGTCTGCCTTCCTTCAAGACATCAGTTTAAAAAAAAAAACCCTCTTCACCTATCAATAGCAGTTTTTTTTCTTCCCATTCCCTTGCCCATCAAATTGATTCTGAAACTGATGTGTGTGTGTGTGTGCGCGCGCGCGCGCGCGCGCGCGCGCGCGCGCGTGTGTGTGTGTGTGTGTGTGTGTGTGTGTGTGTGTCAGTACAACACTATGTTAATCTGACAGTAAATGGTTTCAGTCAGTCAGTCAGTGTGTGTGTGTGTATGATTGTGCGCGCGCATACTGTTGTGTCCGTTGTTGTGCGACAGTGTGTGTGGGATCTTGTGTTGTCGTTGTTGTTGTTATTGTTGTTGTGTTGTTGTTGTTATGTGCGTGAGCGTGGGTGTGAGTCAAGATGCATCCTTGTTTGTAGACGCATGGTACTTATCGCAATATTCGTCTTATTGGTTTGATTTATGTTTTCTTTAACCTTTTATGTATTTATAAGCGCTTAGGACTGATGAAGTAAAAGTAAGCGCCATAAATAATAATTATTGTTATCATCATTATATTATTATTATTATTATTATTTTATTATTATTATTATTATTATTATTATTATTATTATTATTATTATTATTACTATTATTATCACCATCATCATTATTATCCTTTCGTTTTTACTGTATCCTCTTCATCGTAATCCTCCGTCTTATCCTCTGTTCCCCACTGTTCCCACCATAATCCTCTATCTTGTCCTCCTGTTATCACACACAATCTTCTGTCTCATCCTTCTAACCCCAACCCTATGTCTTAGTATCCTTCTGTTCTCACACTGTCCTGTGTCTTACCATTTTGTTCCCACCATCATCCTGTGTCTTACCCTTCTCTCCTCACCCGCATTCTCTGTCCTGTCCTTCTCTCACTCCCATGCTTTTGTTCTGTTCTCCTCGTCTGACCCTGATCCGTTGTCTTCCCCTCTTTTTACTCTCCCCCCCCCCCCCTTTTTCTGTCTCATCCTTTTTGCCCGTCGAACGTGATTTGTCGCTTCCACCTCTCTCGGTGAGCGACGTGATTACCTAATTTCCCCCCCCCCCCCCCCCCCCCCCCCTCCTTTCGACTGTTAAGACGAAGGTCTTGATGGAGAGAGACGTTGCCTCTTGCTGGCTGTTTTCTCCTCGAGAACCCTTTTCTTTGAAGTGGACTTTCATCCATGAGTTTATCTTGAACTCAAGTTCACGTTTGCAATATGAAGTAAAAGGGGGTGGGGTGTGGGGGAAGGGGAGTTAAAAACGTGTGTATTAAACAAGTACGGCAACTGTCTCAAAGTGGGGTGACTGCAGGCGGGGACTGGACCGTAAAAAGAAAAAAAAAAAATGGAATCACTGAGCCACCAAGCGAAACAAATTACCGAACAGAGACGACGCATTTCGACCTATTGGGTCTTCTTCAGGCAGAACAAACAACAATCAAAACAGTGGAAACCATTGCTTGCATTGTTTTGAATGTCGTTTGCCCTGCCTGAAGAAGATTTAGTAGGTCGAAACGTGCAGTGCCTGTTTTGATGATTAGTTTCTTCCTTCCGTCCGGCGGCTCAGTAATTCCGTGTTTGATTTCAAGTGCGGGAACGTTTGCCGCCATAATGTGGCAAAGACATACCACTTCAGCCAGTGCGGCTTGCGCTAATAATCAGGATGTGTAAGCATAAATATAACGTAGACATACAGGAATCGACATTAAAAAAAAAGTTTGAATCATTTCTTACAATGCTTTCAAACAAATTTTTGGTGACGACTGATGCAAAGAAAGAAACACGCCACACTAGATCTTTGGTTATACAAGCGTAATCTGGCCGATCGATCGAAAATCGTGAAATCAGCCTTAGAGGACATGTTTCTTTTGGCTATGTTGATGTTAAGTTCAACTTGTATTGCAAAGATTGTTCCTTTTCTGTGCGTAGTTATTTCTTGGAATCTATTTGGCGAATGAAACGTGACATGTTCATTTAAGACAAGCACAGTCTCTCTCTCTCTGTGTGTGTGTGTGTGTGTGTGTGTGTGTGTGTGTGTGTGTGTGTGTGTGTGTGTGTGTGTGTGTGTGTGTGTGTGTGTGTGTGTGAGAGTGTGTGTGAGAGAGAGAGAGAGAGAGAGAGAGAGAGAGAGAGAGAGAGAGAGAGAGAGAGAGAGAGAGAGAGACAGACAGAGACAGACTCTCAAAGACTTTTATGGTTTATTCATAAAGGTCATAGCCCCTTAGAAAGGGAGTATACATTTTAAGGCATATTGTAATAATACTTCTCCTTTTTTTAATGCCTTACAGAAATATAAAGCTAACCTTTCATCAGTATTTTTCATTTGATGATGCCATTAACAACGTCTATTTGAACAGATTAGCATGGTCAGAATACTTACGCGGGATGAACTGTTCTCTAAGATCACATAATATTGGGCAAGTCGTACAGAATAAATAAACTTTCGTTTTCTTTTGAGTTTTCATGTACTGGACAGAGCAATTTTTTTTCTTTCACATGCCTGTCTATAGCGATAGCAATGACATCAATATCAGACGCACCGAATCTGAATCTAGTCAAAATGTTCAAAATGTTTTCTAATTTCGTTGACATACAAACATACGAAACAACATGGTTGTCATACATTTTCGAAAGTAACCCATTTGTTTTCCCAAGAAGAGAAAATTTGTTAAATGAAGAGCGTTTTAAGTTGATGATAAAAGTCAACATAACACGACTTGTATTTTCCAATCTACTTGGGCATAGTATGGACACTTCCAGAAACCACATCAAACATCTGAGTTATACACATTTTTACTGCCACTGCCCTGACTGAGTCACAGAGAGAGAGAGAGAGAGAGAGAGAGAGAGAGAGAGAGAGAGAGAGAGAGAGAGAGAGAGAGAGAGAGAGAGAGAGAGAGAAAGAAGGAGGGGCTTACGTTGCAATTATTCAAATCGTTAGTGGAACCTTTCTGGAAAAGTGCATCGTTACACATTCTGTCCATTTTTGTACCACATGGAGTATAAATTTAAACAGCTTGACAAGAAAGTTCACAAGTGGGATCTCAAGATTGGTCGTAAAATCACTAATCAGGATATCTGGATCGGCAGAGTTATTTTCTCTTGTTTACAATTAGCAAGTAACACTTTTTTTTAAACATATGTACATTCATCACATGAGCAATATAAATTTCTGTTACAATGTACTCAATTTAAATTTCGTCGCCCTCCTCTAAAAGTTGTCTTGTAATCTATTTGTCTGTATTGTCTTGCGGAACCAATAACCTTTCCTCTTAAAAATAGTCTCCTCTAAAATGGTTTGAAAGATTGAAGACTTTTTTTCTTCGGTAGAGACATCATTTGCAGCTTGTGATGTCTTTTTTTTTTTTTTCGAGATTTTATGCCTTACAACCCAAATTCGTTTGAACTTTTAATCGAATGTGCGAGTTTTTGTTTAACATTGAGTCATCATATTCGTCCTTTTTTTTCTTCTAAGAGAGCGAAAGTAAAGTTACTAGATCACCAAACGAATTAAAAAGAAGTGATAAAACAGCCACTGTTTTGTCACTTGTTTGTTCCAGCCATTTAACGCCAATAACTGGTAACTTTGAAACTTGTTTTTTTTTCTTTTGAGGTGATTTTTATATTAACTTCTAGCAAACGCAAAGTTTACTTTCATCTTCCTTATCGATCGTATTTATATAAACTTTCTCAACAATCTTCAAGTCCTACGTGAAACTTAACTAGCCCTTATCAATCAAAACCTTTCTTATCCATATATTTTTCATTTAGTGGAATTCTCTTTAGCGTGTGTCTGGTTTGTTCACTAATAGTCGGACTGAACTTCCCCAGAGCTTAGTAAATTTCACATCAATAAGATTTTATGTAGCAATTAACCTGTCTTGTAGTTATCTTGAATTCACTGAAAGATAGAAATCCAGCATATACGTTTTCTTCCAACGATATTCAATTATAACTGCCCACCGTCTTTATATTCTAAGTTCTGTTTTATTTTGTTTACCAGCACACATTGCAATGGTCAGATTTAATTCGACTAGATATGTTTCACGTTACGCTGTTACACACATAAAGTGGATACAAAATATAAAAGTGATACGAAGTGGTAACTGACACCACACCCCTGTGCCAGAAATGACTAGGTGTCGACTTCTTGGTCAGCAGCCTACACGCCGCTAAGTATATAGCCTAAACCGCTAACACAGTGCACATATTGACTGACCAACTTCCATAGATTTAATACTTCATTTTTTATAGCATTCTTGAATGTCAGGATGCCCATTTTTAAGCATTGTTCCTGTATTAATCAGGATAGCTAAAAATGTTAAGAGTAATACCGCATATTGTTCCATTTAAATCACCATACATCATCAGTAGTAGTTCAAGTCTCCCGGGGATAAAAATTCCTCCACCAGACAATTTTCGAGCAGATCAGTAGCGTTATCCATAACACACATCATAAGTAGTAGGGTGATTTTGAGGAAGTACATTGGAACGAAATAGTACATGTTTTATCTAAGCTCCAAATCCTTTTTCATGATAAAACGACAAATAGAGACTGGCATAACATGCCAGCTGATGGATACAAGAGGAAGATTTGAAACAAATTATTCCCATGGCATCGTCCGAGTCAGGTCATTCTAACTGCCAGTTTAACAAAAAATATTATTCATTCATTTATTTACTTACTGAGGCTACTTACGTACTCAGTCACCACTTAATCATCACTCACTTCCTCACTTACTTATTTACTTATCTGTTCATTAACATTTTCAATTAATTCATCTGTTCATCTATTCATCCATTTACTGAAATCAGTCAAATCAGCGTGATTCATAATTATCTGTATGTCAAAAAAAAAAAAAAACAAAAAAAAAAAAAACATACTGACTAATTAAGATATGTCCCGTGCTTTGGAATTTACCAA
>JADBJO010004086.1:181550-184050 GCA_016801955.1 Conus betulinus | reverse complement strand
ATAAAATATGGGTCAAGTGTTATGGAAGTTGGTATCCCTCATTAGCTACAGCTTTGTGCAGATGTGGTTTCGTTTAGGTAAGAGGAAGCCCAGGAGAGGACGACATTAAAACTTTTGTATCCCCCTTTCAGCCAGACAGGGCCTTTTGCTGGCCATTTGCACTATCTGGATTCAAAATGATTACAGCTGAAGATAGAATCAAATTACATTCTTCGTTTAACAAGTGACGTATGTTCGAAAAACATTTACACACGTTTAAAATTCTGCTTCTGAAAAGATTTTGACAACTATCGGTCCAGACACTATAATCAGAGAAAAAAGTATTGACTGTTTTGCCCTAGTCCGGAAGAATCAGACTTACATTCTATGTTCTGTACTGACAATTTTATATGCAAATTATATCCCCCCCCAACCCCCCAGTGGAAATTGCACTGAACCAAAACCAAAATGTGTAATTTTCATAATACATTTCAGCTTGCCTCTCTCTCTCTCTCTCTCTCTCTCTCTCTCTCTCTCTCTCTCTCTCTCTCTCTCTCTCTCTCTCTCTCTTACATTTCAACCTCTTGTCTTCAGAATGTAACTTTTGTTCGATGAGCATGACCGAAGTATTGTTCATGTTCATCTCGATTATTTTTTTTTCTTATCGTTACTTATTTACGTTGTATTATGTAAGTTATGTTGAATGAAGATGCCTTCCTTGAAATGAAAATCATACCACCCCAACCATAACTCATTAAGCAAAATGTTTTTTAATTACACTTGGTTGCTTTCTGATACAAGAATGTATTTTCAAAATGTGTTTTAATTGCTTGTTAATATAAGAATGTGAAAGCGCTTTGTCGCGTGTTTGTTTAAAAGCATTTACATAAAGAATTCAGTGTGTTTGTGTGATGGTTAAACATTAATAGTTTGTTGCATGTTCAGGACATTTTTACGTCCCCTCTCTCTTGTACCCCTTCCCACTCTCTCTTCCGTTTCTTCTTCTTGTCTTGTACCCCTTTCCCACTCTCTCTTCCGTTTCCTCTTGTGCCCCTTTCCACTCTCTCTTCTGTTTCCTCTTTGTGCCCCTTCCCACTCTCTCTTCTTCAGTTTCCTCGTGTACCCCTTCCCACTCTCTCTTCCGTTTCCTCTTGACTCGGGCAGAAACAGTTTGATCATAAAGGAGTTTGTTCGTTCGCCCGTTCTCTGTCTGTCTGTGTGTCTGCCTGTCTGTCTGTATGACTTTCTGTCTGTCTGCCCTATCTCTCTCTCTCTCTCTCTCTGGAAGCAAGGAATTTCTGTACTTGACTGTACTTATCTGTCCTGCTCAGGTTACTATCGTTAAGCAGCAAAGGATCGAAAACACGTCTCAACGCACAAATACGACCAGAGCAAACTTACAACGTGAAACGCGTTGCCTATCCTGTATGCCATTCGTTCACTAGTTTGGACGGTCTAGCAAAGCAACACTAATGCATTGCGTCTCTTCCTGCTCCCCCCCCCCCCCCCCCCCCCCCCCCCCCCCCCCCCCCGCGCGCCCACTGCATTTTCTCTTCTTTCAAATTTGTACAAACAGCTGGCAGTATGTTTTCTTCTTTTTCTTCTTCTTCTTCTTCTTTTGCGTACGCAGGCCAATACTTCTGCGGACACCCCCTGTATAGACAGGCAAGGATTAATTCCATCTACCCAACAAATGGACTGGAGTTTTGTGTGTATGACCGTCTTTTTTATCCTGCCATTAAGGCGGCCATACTCCAACTTCGGGGAGGGTGCATGCTATGTGTAACGTGTCATCCATACCAACGGCCAAAATGGCCTTCTCTTCCGAAAGTTGGTGATGGGAACACAAGCTGGGAGTTATTCGCACCCTCACTCACCGAGCGAAGACCATCTGCTCCACCGACTCCGCTAGGGAAGAAGAGACGCAGCGCATCATCAAGAAAGTGTTAAGTATATCAGGATACCAGAAGTGGGTCTGGATATCGCGGGGAGGAGAGAAAATCATACCCCACCCCCCTCCACTGAACGTCAAACCCCTTCGAGAGGGCACGTCTCCATGCCGTACGTCAGCAGCGTCACTGAAGCTCTCAGCAGGAGGATCCGAAAGGTGGGAGTCAGGTCCACGCCAAGCCCACCAGCGCCATCAGAAGCCAGTTAGTGCACCCCAAGGACAAAACAGACAAATTGGACAAATCAGGGGTGATATACAAGGTAGACTGTCAGGACTGTGACCATAGTTACATTGGTGAAACCGAGCGCAACCTGCACCAGAGACTAAAAGAACACAAACGTGAGTCCTCTCTCCAGTGGGCGAACATCTGACCCACGCCCAACATCAATTTGAAAAGAACAACGCGCAAGTGTTCGACAGAGAAGCAAGATGGTTCCAGAGGGGAGTAAAGGAGGCAGTCCACATCGCCGCCAGAACCCCACCCTTAACCGCGACTGGGGCCGGCACAACCTGCCATCGGTGTGTACTCCCCACTCATTCAGTGGCATTGTCGTGAGTTCGCTCACGGCG
>JADBJO010004086.1:144050-179050 GCA_016801955.1 Conus betulinus | reverse complement strand
ACCACCCGTCCTCCACTCTCCCTCCCTTCCTCCCTTCCTTCCTTCCCACCTCCGCCCCTTTAATCACTCAACGATTTTTTTTTGATATTCTGGCTTCTTAACAGAAATCACAGCCGCCTCTTGAACAACGTATTGAAAGTTTAACGAAAACCCGCCGAACATTTTTTTTTTTTCTTAGCTTGCATCTAATTAGATAATTCATAGACTCCATGGCTATGTGGGCTGAATGGCAGAGTCAAGTGTAATAAAGGAAAAAAAAATAGCGATGAAATAGAAAACGAACGGTAGAGTGGCAAAAACGGATGTTCGAAATGGAAATCATCTCAACGTGTACACATTACAATAGAGTTGGCAAAAAAAAAAAAATGTTCGAAATGTAAATCATCTCAACGTGTACAGCATACATAGAGTGGCAAAAACGGATGTTCGAAATGTAAATCATCTCAACATGTACACCATACAATAGAGTGGCAAAAAAAAAGAATGTTAGAAATGTAAATTATCTCATTAAGTACACCATACACAGACTGACAAAAAAGAATGTTAGAAATGTAAATCATCTCAACGTGTACACCATACAATAGAGTGGCAAAAAAAAGAATGTTAGGTAATTTATCTCATTAAGTACACCATACACAGACTGACAAAAAAGAATGTTAGAAATGTAAATCATCTCAACGTGTACACCATACATAGAGTGACAAAAAAGAATGTTAGAAACGTAAATCATCTCAACGTGTACACCATACATAGAGTGACAAAAAAAAAATGTTAGAAATGTAAATCATCTAAACGTGTACACCATACATAGAGTGACAAAAAAGAATGTTAGAAATGTAAATCATCTCAACGTGTACACCATACATAGTGACAAAAAAGAATGTTAGAAATGTAAATCATCTCAACGTGTACACCATACATAGAGTGGCAAAAAAAGGATGTGTTAAAGTGCAAATCAATTCACTGTGTACACCATACATAGAGTGGCAAAAGAGAATGTTAGAGGTCTAAATTATCTCACAGAGCACGTCATACATACAGTGGCAAAAGAGAATGTTAGAAGTGTAAATCATTTCACCGAGAACACCATACATGGAGTTGCAAAAAAAAAAAAAAGAAAGTTAGAACTGTAAAGCATCTCACATGAAATATGGACTCCGCCTGTGTTGCGTTGCCACTGAAACGTGATCTGTCACGGAAACAGTCCAGTCATCCATCAGGCCTCGAGACACCGCCTGTGCTGCGTTACCACTGAAACGTGATCTGTCACGGAAACAGTCCAGTCATCCATCAGGCCTCGAGACACACCGCCTGTGCTGCGTTACCACTGAAACGTGATCTGTCACGGAAACAGTCCAGTCATCCCATCAGGCCTCGTTTCGCCAGCAGCATCGGCTGAGGGATTTCCGTGCTGATCTGTGTCGACAGAGCGATTGGCCTCAGCACTGCTGAAGTCAACGTCTGCACTGCTAGCTGCAATCTGCGTTATTATCCACTGTAATCCTCCTCCGCTTCAGTCTTCTCTTCGCGACCCGGTGTCTACCTTTCTTATCCTCCGGCTTACCTCCTCATCCCATCCAGATCTTCTGTCTTACCTGATCTTACTAGTAATACCTTCTGTCTTCTCTTCGTATCCCAGTCCTCTATATTAGCATCCTTCTCTTACTACTCCAGTCCTTTATTCTAATCTTTCTCATCGCACCCGAAGCCTCTTTTCTCGTGTATCCTTCATCACACTCAAGTCCTCTTTGCCCCGTCCTAAATCACACTCAAATTTGGTATAAATCATCCTTAAGTACACCCAAATCCTCTGTAACTTATAGTTTACTCTCTGAAGTCCTCTTTATCCCGTCCTAAATCACACTCACTTTTTCTATAAATCATCCTTAAGCACATCCAAATCCTCTGTAACTTATAGTTAACTCTGTACTTCAAATCATGAGTTAATCTTCTAATCACACCCCAGCCCCATATGCTATCATTCTCCCGTCCCCCCAGTCATGTGTGTATTTTTCTCATCTTTCGACGCCCCAGTCCACTATAATACCTTTTCCTTCCCACCCCCCAACATACGTCTTCTCCTCATTTTCCCACCCCTGTTCTCTATCTTACTGTCTCTGCGAAGCTCGGCCATACGTCTACCCAGTTTTGTATCTTACCTTTCTCTTTCCGTTCCGATCGTATGTCTGCGTCCCATTTTCCGCCCCAGTTGTCTGTTTTAGCTTTCTCTTCCTAACCCGATCATACGTCTTTCTTTCATGGTACTGCCGCCCCCTCCCTCCACCCCCCACCCCGCCCCGCCCACCTTATCTTTGTCTTCCCACCAGAATCATATGTTTTGCTTCATCTTTTCGCCCTAGCGTATGTCTTACCCTCATCTTTTCGCCCCAACCCTATGTCTTATCTCTTATCCTTGTCACCCAATCCTACGTCTTAATCTTATTTTGTCACCCAATCCTACGTCTTTTCCCTCATCTGTTCACCCCAATCCTATGCCTTACCTCTCATCTTTTCACCCCCAACCCTGTGTTTTGCCCTCATCTGTTCACCCCAATCCTAGGTCTTACCCTCATCTGTTCACACCAATGCTATGTCTTACCCTCATCTTTTTACCCTCATCCTATGTTTTACCCTCATCTTTCACCCCAATCCTGTGTCTTACCCTCATCTGTTCACCCCAGTCCTATGTCTTATACTCATCTTTACACCCAATCCTATGTCTTACCCTCATCTTTTCAGCTCAGCCGTATGTCTTACCCTCATCTTTTCACCCCAATCCCATGTTTTACCTTCATCTTTTCACCCAATCCTATATTGTACCCTAATCTTTTCAGCTCAATCATATGTCGTACCCTCACCTTTCCACCCCAATCCTATGTCCTGCCCTCATCTGTTGAGCTCAATCCTATGCTTTTACCCTCATCTTTTCACCCCAAACCTGAGTCTTACCCTCATCTTTTCGGCTCAGTCCTATGTCTAGTACCCCTCATGTTTTTCACCCCGATCCTCTACCTTAACGTTTCTCTTCCCAACCCAGTCGTGTGTCTTATACTAACCTTTCCACCCCAGTCCTCTGTCTTCTGATTCCCTTCCCACCCAGTCTTAATTCTAACTTTCAACCTTTCATCCCCATTATGTGTCTTACCTGTGTCTTCCCATCCTGGTTATATGTGGCTTCTTCATCTTTTGAAACCTAATCCTCACTCATGTCTTTTCCTTCCCACCCCCGTCATATGTGTTACCTTCCTTTTCAGTCTAGTCCTCTCTCTTTCCTCCCTTCTCCCCTCAGTCATGTGTCTTACCTGCATTTTTTTTTTTTTTTTTTACCACGACCCTCTATCTTACCTTTGTCTTCCCACGACAATTTATACATCTTCCATTCATTTTTCCCTCTCTAATCCTTTTTCTTACGATTTCCCTCCCACCACAATGATTTGTCGTACCTTCATCAAAACACCACACGCCTCTGTCTTACGTTTGTCTTCTCACCTCAGTCTGATCTTCCTTTCCCGTCCCACCTTCGTCCTCTATCCTACTATTCCTTTCTTGTCCCCGTCGTCTGCCTTGCCCTTCTCACCCCACTCTCATTCGTTTTGCATCGCCCGCCCTTCTATTCCCCCCCCTCTCCCCCCCCCCCCCCCCCCCCCCCTTTGACCTACCATTTCTCATTTCAATCTTCTTCTCTGTTTTATCCTTCTCTACCCGACCCTCATCGTTACTGGGCTGTCTGCTGTTATCGTTTGAAAACCAAGCCTCCGTGTTGCCATTTTCACCCAACATCTATCCTTTGTCCTGTCCTTTCTCTTCCTGCTTTATTCCCCGTTTGATCCTTCTCTTCCATCAACATCTTCTGTCTTCCATTTTTCTTCCGCCTCCGTCTTCTGTCTTACTACCTTCCATCTCCATCTTCTGTCGTACAATTTTTCTCCTGTACCAAACCCATCCTGTGTTATAGTTTTTCCTCCTCTTCCAAACAAATCCTGTCTTACCCTTCTTTTTTTTAAACCCATCCTCTCTTACAGTTTTCCACTCACTTCAAACCCACCCTGTTTTACTCTTCTCTTCCAACCCATCTTGTCTTACTCTTCTCTTCCAAACCCATCCTGTTCACTCTTCTCTGCCGAGCCATCCTGTTTTACTCTTCTCTTCCAAACCCATCTTGTCTTATCCCTTCTCTTCCAAACCCATCCTGTTTTTACTCTTCTCTTCTTCTTCATTTCCAAACCCATCTTGTCTTACTCTTCTCTTCCAAACCCATCCTGTTTTACTCTTCTCTTCCAAACCCATCCTGTCTTACTCTTCTCTTCCAAACCCATCCTGTTTTACTCTTCTCTGCCGAGCCCATCCTGTTTTACTCTTCTCTTCCAAACCCATCTTGTCTTATCCTTCTCTTCCAAACCCATCCTGTTTTACTCTTCTCTTCCAAACCCATCTTGTCTTATCCTTCTCTTCCAAAACCATCCTGTGTTTTACTCTTCTCTTCTTCTCTTCCAAACCCATCTTGTTTTTTACTCTTCTCTCTTCCAAACCCATCCTGTTTCACTCTTCTCTTCCAAACCCATCTTGTCTTACTCTCTCTTCCAAACCCATCCTGTTTCACTCTTCTCTTCCAAACCCATCTTGTCTTACCCTTCTCTTCCAAACCCACCCTGTTTTATTCTTCTCTGCCGAGCCCATCCTGTTTTGCTCTTCTCTTCCAAACCCATCCTGTTTTACTTCTCTTCCAAACCCATCTTGTCTTATCCTTCTCTTCCAAAACCATCCTGTTTTACTCTTCTCTCTTCTTCTCTTCCAAACCCATCTTGTCTTACTCTTCTTTTCCAAACTCATCCTGTTTTTTTACTTCTCTTCCAAACCCATCCTGTCTTACTCTTCTCTTCCAAAACCATCCTGTTTTTACTCTTCTCTTCCAAACCCATCTTGTCTTATCCTTCTCTTCCAAACCCATCCTGTTTTACTTCTCTTCCAAACCCCATCTTGTCTTATCCTTCTCTTCCAAACCCATCCTGTTTTACTCTTCTCTCTTTCTCTTCCAAACCCATCTTGTCTTACTCTTCTCTTCCAAACTCATCCTGTTTTACTTCTCTTCCAAACCCATCCTGTCTTACTCTTCTCTTTCCAAACCCATCTTGTCTTACTCTTCTCTTCCAAACCCATCCTGTTTTTACTCTTCTCTGCCGAGCCCATCCTGTTTTACTCTTCTCTTCCAAACCCATCTTGTCTTATCCTTCTCTTCCAAACCCATCCTGTTTTTTACTCTTCTCTTCTTCTTCTCTTCCAAACCCATCTTGTCTTACTCTTCTCTTCCAAACCCATCCCTGTTTTACTCCTCTCTTCCAAAAACCATCTTGTCTTACTCTTCTTCTTCCAAACCCATCCTGTTTTACTCTCTCTCTCCTCCAAACCCATCTTGTCTTATCCTTCTCTTCCAAACCCATCCTGTTTTACTCTTCTCTTCTTCTTCTCTTCCAAACCCATCTTGTCTTACTCTTCTTTTCCAAACTCATCCTGTTTTACTCTTCTCTTCCAAACCCATCTTGTCTTACTCTTCTCTTCCAAACCCATCCTGTTTCACTCTTCTCTTCCAAACCCATCTTGTCTTACTCTTCTCTTCCAAACCCATCCTGTTTTACTCTTCTCTTCCAAACCCATCTTGTCTTATCCTTCTCTTCCAAACCCATCCTGTTTTACTTCTCTTCCAAACCCATCCTGTCTTACTCTACTCTTCTCTTCCAAACCCATCCTGTTTTACTCTTCTCTTCCAAACCCATCCCGTCTTACTTACCCTCTCTTCTGAACCCATGCCGTCTCACACTTTTCTCTTCCAAACCCATCCCGTCTGACATTCTTCTCTTTTCTCTTCTCTTCCAAACCCATCCTGTCTTATCTCTCTCTTCCGTGCGCATGTTGTCTCACACTTTTCTATTCCGTTCTTTTTTCCCTGTCGAAGGTACCGCCTTTTTTCCATTCTGTCTAGAAAACCCCGTGATTATCAACCTTTATTTTGCTTCGAAGTTCTTCTGGTTCTTTCGTTTTATTTTTTCCCTCGTAGAAGTTGAAAAAAAAAAGGAAAGTAAGATCTCTCCTTACACTAACCTTTTTTTTTTTTTTCTAAAACGGATTTTAACTTTTTTTTGGGTAACAGAAATTGGATGCAGTTGTTGTAAGAGAGGAAAGGTTGGGGGGGGGAAATAGCGAAATAAGAGAGAGAGAGAGAGAGAGAGAGAGAGAGAGAGAGAGAGAGAGAGAGAGGGACAGTCAGACAGACAGACAGGGATAGAAACACACACACACACACACACACACACACACACACACACACACACACACATACACACACAGAAACAACTGAAAAAGAAGGCCTCTGTTTCCACATCTTTACATTTATAATGACCCTAATTTTCGATGCAAACAAGGTAAATGCTGTCTTTAGGATTAGAGCCAGGAGGGAAATATTTTCTGTTCATTTATTTTTATTTCTTTTATATCATTTTATTGGCTTTTTTTATCATTATACATAATTATAAAAAAAAAACAAGAAACAAACAAAAAAAACAACAACAACAACAACAACAACAACAACAACAACAACAACAACAACACTGCTTTGTGTTCATTCAGGTCCCTGCCTGGTATTTTGTTGGTTTCTTTTTATACACACGATCAACAAAAAGAAAAAATTCACTGCTTGGTCGATACTCACCCAGGGACGCATGTACAGAGCCTCTTCTCTCTCTCTCTCTCTGTCCTGTCCCATCTCCCACCCACTATCCCCTTGCAGGCTTTCACGACCACGAATGCACGCACGTACTCCTCCCTCCCTAACCCCACCCCACCCCATCTCCGCCCTCACCTTCCACTGCCCTACCACCACCCCCCCCATCCCCCTCCCCCCCCCCCCCCCCCCCCCCCCCGCCTCCAACCTCAACTCACACGCACGCGCATACATGGCAGACGAGCAGCGGGAAAGGTAATCCCATAGTCGCGCACCAGGAAGATAATAATGAGAGTTGCATCCGTAACTGGACACTCGCTGTACCACTGGGGGGTATAATTATGATGGGTGGGTGAGGGGGGTGTAGGGGGGGGGTGAAGGGGGTGGGGGGTGGGGGCACCCATAGAGTAGAAGATGAAACAGAATCTGAAATCGTGACAGTGAAAGAACATTTCCCCTCTTTGCATCAACAACCAGGTTTTTTTTTTCTCTTTTGGTTTTTTTTTTTTTATTTCTTCTTCTTTTCGATTTTTCTTTTTTCCTTCTTTTTTTATTTTATTTTATTTTTTTACTGTTCTCTCTTTTTTTTTTTTCTTCTTCTTTGTTTCCCATTTCTTTTTCTCTTTCGGTCGAAGAAGGAGAAAATTGGCAAGTTAGGGGAAAGGGAGCCAACTTTCAGAGTGCGAGTCCAACAACCCCCCCCCCCCCCCCCCCCCCCCCCCAAAAAAAAATGTACCTTTGAAAAGAAAGTTTTGAAAGGTCTGAGAGTAAGAAAAGAAAGAAAGAAAGAAAGAAAGAAAAAAGAAAGAAGAGAAGAGGGAAGAGAAAGAAAAAAAGAACGAAAAAATCAGAAGGTCTGAACGAAAAAAGGAGAGAAAGGTAAGCTGGAGATTAGGGACAAAAAAAAGAGACATGGAGGAAACAAGGAAGAAAGAAAGAAGGAGGGCAAGGCAGGGAAGAAAGAATGTACAAGAGAAGGGGACGAAAGAAAGAAAAAAAAAAACAGAGAGAAAAAAACAGGGAAGAAAGAGAAAAGAAAAGAATCAAGGGAAGGAAGAAATACATAAAGACAGAAATAAACAAGAATTGAACAAAGACACAAGAAAGGAAAGCAAGAACGAGGGAAGGAAAGGAAAGGAAGAATGAATGAAAGCAACGCAGATGATAAAAGGATAGAAAGGATATGATGAAAAAAAAAAAAAAAAAAACAAATATGGTAAAGACAAAAAGTGCCAAAAAGAAAACCAAACTTAAAAAAGAAGAAAAATGACATGGAAGGAAGGAGAAGAAAGAAAGAAAGAAAGAAAATAAGGATAGAAAAGGAAACCAATCGAAAACAGGGTAGAAGTTTAAAAAAAGAAAACAAAGAATGAAAAGGGAAAGAAATGAAAAAGAAAAAAAGAATTTAAAGGAAACGGATTAAGAAAGAAAACGAAGAAAGAATAAAAGAAATGAAGAAAAAATAAGGAAAAAGATAAAGACGAGAGAAAAACGAAAGGAAATGAATGAATACTTTTTTTTTAAATTGAAAGAAAGTCACAATTCTTTTGAAAAGAGAGGCTTTCAGGCTCGGTGAGCGAAATTCGATTCGAGGGGACGCGGATTATTCCCTCTTTGCATGTGTGGAATTTTCAGCCGAAGTTAATCTTTATAACGCGCTGCTTTCCCCTTCTGTACATATAGCCTGTTTCACTGTTCCACAATGGCAATTTCAAAACGAAGTGACCGAGGGCGGAAAATGAAGCAAAATTTAGAAGACAGGGGTTATTTACGGCCAGGGAGATAGACAAACAAAGTACAAGACAAAACACAATGCATTTCGACCTCTTGGGTCTTCTTCAGACAAAAGACAAATAACATTTAGGACAGTGAAAACGAAGGACGAGAAACCACTTATCTTCTCATATTCGGCGCAAGATCAAAACAGAGTGGAGTGGGAAAAGATTTGCCAGTGAAGGCACGAACAGAAGTAGAGGAACAGGTTATCTTAGTGTTTGTTTCAAAAATATTTTTTTGCAGACAAGTCGACCTGGCACTTTCACAAAAAAAAAAAGAATGTTGGTTTATTCTCTACCTAACGTCAAATGCAACACAAGAAAATGGGAGGGTTTTTTTTTTGTGATTTCAACTGTTCACTGAACACTGACCTACATATCGATATCCTACAAACCCTGAGACAAGCAGAAAAATCAAAGCCGTAAAGGAAGCAGGAAACGCGTTAGCTGATGTTCGGATACTGTATCATCCAACTGAAAAAAAAACAACAAAACTTTATTTGGTAGTAGATCAAATCCATTTATCGCGCGTTGGCTAGACAACTGCTTTTCATCTGAAAATATTCTGTACCTTTGTTTCTCATCCGACCAGGTAATTGTCCCGGATTCGGATCATAAAGTCGAGGCGTTATAATTAAATTTATAGTAATAGGCATATAACAGATAGTGTATTTACGATTAATTGATGATCAAAACATGCGTAACGCACAGACCATTTTGGAAAATGGATTTTGGAAGTCGGTTGTTACTGCATATCTGGATACTTAGAAACAAACCAAAATCGAAGAAATCTTAAATAAATGTCAGCGAACCGCCCAGAGAAACGAGTCACAAGACAACTCACAACGCGTTTGGACCTCTTAGGTCTTCCTCAGGTGAAACAAAGACGGACAAAATAACGAAAATGCACTTAGCTTTGATCGCTTTCCTTGCGCTGAACTCAAAAGCAATCTGAAGCGATCAAAGCTAAGTGCATTTTCGTTATTTTGTCCGTCTTTGTTTCACCTGAGGAAGACCTAAGAGGTCGAAACGCGTTGTGTGTGTTGTCTTGTGACTCGTTTGTCCACGTTTCTCTGGGCGGTTCGCTGACATTTATTTAAGATTTGTTTAGATTTCCGCCTGCAGTCGTTTCACTTTGCAAGAAAATCGAAGAAAAAAAAACCATTCAGTGTGTGAGAACAGTTCTCCTTCAATAGTGATTCAACTGAATTCAGGGGAAAAGTGCTGCACCTCCAGAGATGTAGAAGATCCAAGAAATCTGATTCGTGTCAGCTATTGTAGACTGCTGCCATTAGAACAGGTAGAGACACCATTAGGATATAAAAGTGCAAACAAGTTATAAAGCCATCCCAACACTAGGGTTGGAATAGAATGAATACAAAGAAACAAGACCTCTGGGGACACACAAGAGCTAATATCTTGGAAAGAGACAATACTACTAAAACCTGTCTTCATGCTAATAACCTCTGGCGCAGAAAACGTGGTGTTGAATTGTATAAAAAAAAAATGAATGATTGATTCCGAGGGAATCCAGGCAAGAAGCCAGAGAATACGATCTGCAATGGAAGATCAATCATAACATTCACTCCACAAGTGCTCTACTTCAAGTGATGAAAATAACAGAAACCAGTTATGGTGATGACTGCATTAACAACCAAATTGACTTTAGGAAGCATTGCTTTTACAACTGCCCACCACTATATAGATTTTAGAAATACTCACAACGCTGAGACTGTCATTGTTCCATGTAATGTTTAGTGTCTGAATATAAAGAATTTAATAAGATAAAAAAAAAAAATCAGCAGTTAATTAATTTTTTTTGATGGCCAAAATGCCTTTCAGTAAAGATCGATAAAGCAAGCGCTGGCTGATTCACGTGTTATATTTCAACAATATTCGCAGCCATGAAGTATACACCATTTGCATCTCGTCATTGAAATGTGTTAAGTAATCTACAATGGCCGGTTTTCTTCAGATAATTAGCTGTACTTAATATGACAATGACGCTGTCATAAAAGGGATGACTGACAGAGGGCCGATGTGAGTGAACACAATCCGGGCAGGGCGACTATCCCCAACCCTGCGGGTCCCCGGGTGGCGGACAGGGGGTCGGCCCCCATATATGAGGGTTAGCTGCGATATAAGTCAGGCTTGCCTGGTCGAATAAGCAGTCCCGGACCAACTGGCGATGTTCCTACCAGGACGGGGCGGGGCAACAGGTGGCACTGTTACACCATATTAAATTCCCCATGTGTCCTGTGACGGGTTCAGCATGCGAGTGAGAGGCACATAAAAACCTCTAGCCCCGGGGAAGGAAAACCTCGGAGAAACAAACCAGGGTAGGGGATGCTCATCAGCCCTTGGTCGGCAAGTCGCCTACGAGAGGAAACTCGGACAAGAAAACCAACGCCGAAGACGGATGTACTGGGCCCTTGGCGCGTAACGGCAGTACAACGCATCTACGTCATGGATCGACAACCTCATTGATTTTCGATATGGTGCTCTACTAGAGGAGTCCCGCCGGGCTAGTAGAGTGCCGGGCCCTGTGCCTCAAAAGGGCCCACCCCATGCGACTGGTGGTCACCCCGTCCCGGTGAGAGGACCCAGGCATCGGAGGCGGAGGAGAAATGCTACTCTACTACTGGCCGAAAAAAATCTGACCCCGGAGAAACCCTAGAGACCACTCAACATTCTCCAATGGAATGCAGAGGGCGTCTACCACAAAAAGATTCCAGTTACTGAGAGAATGTACACAGAAAACATTGATGTGGCCTGTATCCAAGAGACACACACTGAAACCCAACCACAAGTTCAGAGTCAGAGGTTACCAAACCTTCAAGATGGACAGAGAAGGAAGACCGAAAGGAGGAGTGCAGATACTCGTCAAAAACAGTATGCCAGCCTCAGAATTTACAGTGGACACAAATCAGGAAGCTGAAATCCATGGAATCAAGATCACAGTGGACAAGACTGTCATCACCATCTTCAATGTCTACTGCCCACAAGACAAAGAGCTCTCTCTACAGAAAATGGACATACCATCAGAGAACTGTTTAGCAGTAGGTGATTTTAACAGCCACTCAACTGTTGGGTTACAGTGAGAATGACCGAAGAGGAGACGAAGTGGAGGACTGGCAGATAGAGAGCAACCTGCTTCTGCTGCTGAA
Source organism: Conus betulinus (assembly GCA_016801955.1). Classification (NCBI taxonomy): domain Eukaryota; kingdom Metazoa; phylum Mollusca; class Gastropoda; order Neogastropoda; family Conidae; genus Conus; species Conus betulinus. The sequence goes on along the minus strand of JADBJO010004086.1, from coordinate 167,393 downwards.
TGATCCAGAAGACCCACCAACCTTCTTCTCTCGCCGATGGCTCACCACGACCACCCCAGATCTTGCCTTTGCCACTGATGACCTTGCCCAAAAAACCCAGCAGGAAGGTACAGAGCCAGTTGGCAGGCAGAGCGACCACAGACCAGTACTACTGGCCATCAATTTGCAGTACACACCAAGCAATGCCAGGTCCTTTTCCCAGATGGAATTACAAGAAGGCGGATTGGGAGATGTTTGCGGGCCTCTCTGACGAGTATTGTAAGACCATCAAAGTGGACGATTACAACATCAACAGAGCCACCAAAAACTTCAACCAAGCCATCCTGAAAGCAGCCTCAGAGGCAATTCCGAGTGGCGCTCGAAAGATCTACAGGCCATATTGGACAGAAGAGCTGCAGGAGCTTGAAGATGAAGTGACAAGGACTAGAGAGGAGGCGGAAAAACAATCCAACGCAAGTAAACAACATCACTCTCAAAGCCTGCACTGCCAAATACAGAAAGGCCTACATCCAAGCTGCAAGAACAAGCTGGATAAAAAAAACAGAAAAAGCTGAACCTTGACAGAGATGGCAACAAACTCTGGAAACTGACCAAAGCCATGAACAATGAAGAGACAAGGCAGTGTCTGTCACGCTCCAAAAAGATCAGGAGATTGTGACAGGGAGAGAGGCAGCGAACTGCTTCATAGACAGCTATGAGCAGACCAGCAACATCTCTGTGGCAGAGGACAGAAAATAACAAGTCCATGATGAAATGAAGAATCATCAGGATGACCAAGACCAACCTGATTACATGGACAGGCCTTTCAAACTGAAAGAATTAGAAGAAGCCCGCAAAATCTTTACAGGACAAGAAATCTCCAGTCCTGACAAAGTCACCAACGAGATACTTAAACACCTCGGCACCAAAGCAAAGACCAAACTCCTTGCTCTCTTCAACAACAGCTGGAAGACGGGGCATGTTCCACAAAGCTGGCGAGAAGCTGATATGGTGTCCATACATAAGAAGGGCAAAGACAGAGTCAGGGCTGACAGCCATCGTCCCATCAGCCTCATCAGCTGCGTGGGCAAGCTCCTGGAGCGTGTGATTAATTCGCGGCTAGTTTGGCATCTGGAGAAGAAAAACATCATTACTCCAGAGCAGGCAGGTATCCGCCAACATCATTCCACTGAAGATCAAGTGACCTACATAGCCCAGAAGATCGAGGATGGCTTCCAGGACAAACACATACTCTGACGGTGTGGATAGACATGGAAAAGGCGTACGACAAAGTCTGGAAGGATGGCCTCCGGAGAAAACTCCAGAAGACTGGTGTGACTGGCTGTATGTACCAATGGATCTCGCAGTACCTGAAAAACAGGAAGGCCCGAGTCCATGTCAACGGAGCATACAGTCGGAAGAAGACACTGAGAGAAGGAGTCCCTCAAGGAGGTGTCCTCATCCTACCCTATTCCTTGTCTTTTGTCAACGACATCGTCAGAGATGTGCCACGCAAAGTCCAAGGAGCCATCCATGCAGACGATCTTGTCCTATGGTGCTCGGAAGAGCACCTCACAACTGCCAACTACAGGCTACAGCAGGCGCTGAATGTGTTCTCGAAAGCTGGACAAAACAGTGGCTGGTAACAATTAATGCCAAGAAGACCACTTACACTGTTTTCAGCCTCTCACTCAAAGAACAGAAGGCCAACCTGAGCATCAATGGACAAACTCTGCATGCTGAAAATAACCCCACGTACCTGGGAGTCACCTTTGACAAACGCCTGACGTGGAGGAAGCAAGCAGAGAAAACAGAATTAAGAGCAAAAGTACGCCTTGCCCTCATGAAGAAGCTGGCAGGAACAACATGGGGTGCAGACAACACGACCCTCAGGAGACTGTACACTGGTAGAGTCAGGCCAGTGCTGGAGTATGGCATGACTGCATGGGGCACTACAGACAAATCCAATTTTGAACGGATCAGCAAGATTCAGAATCAAGCTGCCCCATATCATCACAGGAGCCATGAAGTCTACGCCAATCCAGGAGCTTGAAACCATCACAGAGCTCCAGCCCCTTGAGGACCGCAGAGACGCCAAACTCCTGACCCAGGCTGCCAAGTTCAAGAGGCTGCAAGGCCACCCCATGAAAGACAGACTGTCCCAGCCAACAAAAGGGACGGCTGAAGAGAGGGAGCTTCGTATACCAGAGCAGGATCCTAGAACGGCAACATCAAGATATCCTTGACCACGACCCCAAAGTGATACCCTGGTGTCTTGCCGTCCCTTCCCTGGAGCGAAGGAACCCCTCCCCTCATCCAGTGCAGCATCCCTGGTGTTGGCCCCAAAGATTCCCAAAGCGGCCCTGAAAGAAAGTCCCTCACCCTTGAACACCTCCACACCCAGTTTTCCCCAAAGAGTCCTGGACTCATGTCTACACCGACGGCTCTGCAGCAGATGTCATTCGAAATGAAGGGGCGGGAGTCTCTGTCTAATATCCAGGAGGCAGAGAAGAAAAGATCTGCCTCGCTACCGGCCTGTGCTCCACAAATTACAAAGCTGAAGCAGAAGCCCTGAAAACAGTAGCACCCCACATCGAGGTCAGCCCATACGCCAGCCACAACGTTGTCTTCCTGACCGACGCTCTGTCCATCTTGCAGGCCCCTCAGTCCAACAGAGATCCAGAGCTCAACGATCTGTCCTCATCTCTCGCCTCCCTCTGCTCAAGTCACACAGTCACCCTGCAGTGGATTCCCTCCCACTGCTACGTGCTCGGCAGTGAGACTGCTGACTCCTGGCAAAGGAGGGCACTACAAAGGAGCAGATGGACAGATCTACCAGCTACTCTGAATCCAGGACCATCATCAAGGGCCAAGCTGCCGAACAAGTGGAAGTAGCAGCATCCACGCCACAACAGAGCAGACCCGTACTACCTGCTGACTCGACGAGAGCAGGTAGTCATCTTCAGGCTCAGGGCAGGCCACAACCGCCTGAAACACCAACACCACCTATTCTCTAAACTCCGCATCGGCAACACAGAGCAGTGCCCCTGCAGAACAGGCAGCCAGACAACAGAACATCTGCTGCAGTCCTGCCCGCTCCACTAAGCGCTTCGAGAGAAAACCTGGCCCGACCCAATACCAGTGGCCCGGAAGCTCTACGGACCACTGGAGGACCTGCGACATACTGCCACCTCTGTCGAGGAGACGGGGGAATCCATCTAAAGATATGATGAACGAGACAACAACAACAGTGAACACAATATCAATATCGCACGCACGCACGCACGCACCCCCCCCCCCCCCCCCCCACACACACACACACACACACTCGCACACACGAAGTCTCTCTCTTACACACACACACACACACACACACACACACACACACACACACACACACACACACACACACACACACACACACACACACACACACACACACACACACACACACACACACACACACACACACACACACACACACACACACACACACACACGCATGCCTGCGGGCGCGCTCGCGTTCGCATCTCGTCACTAAAGTGTGTTGAATAATTTACATGGCCAGTGTTATTCAGCTGATTACCAGTAATTTATATGATAATGACGTTGCTACAAAAGATATGATTGATAGAATAGAATGTGAGCTGAAAATCTTGTCAATATCATCAAAAAACAGGGAAGAGCACATACACAAACGAACGTGCGCGCGGAAGCGCTCACACACACACGCACATGCACAAACACGCATTCACACACACACACACACACACACACACACACACACACACACACACACACACACACACACACTCGCACGCACACATGCATGCACGCACACACACATACACAAAACGCGCGCGCGTGCACGCACACACACACACACACACACACACACACACACGAGCGCGCGCGCACACACGCGCATACATGCACACATACTCACACACACACGCACGCATGCACGCACACACACGCACGCACATACACTCACACGCACACACATACACACTAACGCGCACGTGTGCGCGCACGCACACGAACGCGCGCGCGCGCGCATGCACACACATACACACACAAACGCGAGTGCGCGAGAGCGCGCGCGCGCGCGCACACGCACACGCGCGCGCGCACACACACACACACACACACACACACACACACACACACACACACACACACACACACACACACACTTTGTGTTTAATTGAATTCTTTCAATGTATAGCTGGTTTGTTCGTTTGCATCTGGTAATTATAACAGAACGGAAGCGTCAGCACACCAAACATCAGCGCATAAGCAAACTAAGACAAATCAGGATATTTTGTATTAAACGCCCGAACACGAAAAAAATCACCTGTCAACCGTCCATCAGAAATGAACACAGAGACTTTGCACAGTTAGTAAGATTCAAAGGAGGTAAATGAAAAAGAGTGGAAAAACAAACAAACAAACAAATAAAAAAAAAACAAAGGAGGATGAAGGCCCAACTTAAAAGAAGGAAAGCCCCGAACCCCCGCCTCCATACCCCCCCCCCCCCCCCCCCCCCAAAAAAAAACAAAAAAAAACAACAACAAACAAACAAACAAACAAAAAACAGAAAAAAAACCATGGAGGTTACAAGACTCACTTAAAGAAAGAAGAGCCCCCCCCCCCCCTCCCCACCTAGATATGGGATCAAGATGGGTTGAGACAATAAACCAAACTTGTAAATGTATCACGTATTTAACGCATGTAAAAGATCCCAAGACAATACTTAAGGCTGGTCTTTGTTGCGTTTTAAAATAATCTCTTTCAAGCTCGCTCTATAGATTGATAGATATAGTATAAAATGACAAACGTCTAAACCTGACATGTGTATGCGTAAGCGGAAACGCGGGTAGTATTTATTTAACCAAAGCGAGGAGTTGTTAATATAACGTGAAAATAAAGCAAGCAAAAAGGCTAAAGAAGTGTTTGCTTCGTTTCTTTAGTGAAGTTCTTGACAAAGGAATTCCCAACAGATTAGATAAATCTGGACGTCGACATAGCACAATGGCTGCGCAATTTCTCCAGTACCGTTTGTGTTGGCAATGAAGGTCATCTAAAACGCAACCATGCGACGTACAAGTTCAGCAGATCTTTGGAATGGTTACCAAATGCCCCCTCTAAAAGCTCTGGTGGATCTCACAAGACTTCCTTTTTCGCCGAGGAAGATGCAACAACATCTTGAAGCAGTTAGACAAGTTAATTGCTTCATCGAGTACGAGCTTCAAACTAAAGAAATCACGATGCCTCTCCCTGCAAGAAAAAAAAAAAAAAAAAGCCGAAAAGGTTCCATTCACTGGGAGTCAACCAAGCCGTTCCAATGGCAACAGGAGAACCAATCAAGAATCTAAAAAGGCAGGTTGGTGCCTCCTTGACAGACACAAAGCGGGCAAAGGAAACCGAGCAAAAGGCGAAAGAACACTTGCAGATAATAGACCAGAGTGGCCTCCCTGGTAAATAGGAAGTGTGGTGTCCGAAGTTCATGCTGATTCTGTAGCTCTTCTGGTTTCTGCTTATACACGAAATCGGTACCAGCGCAAGGAAAGCAATGGAGACTAAAATCAACAGATACCCCCCCCCCCCCCCCCCCCCCCCCCCCCCCCCCAAAAAAAAAAAAAAAATGGCCCGATATCCAACCTGGCCTCTCTGACGTAATGCTTTACTGTTGCCGAGCAAAGCTGAAGCTACCCTTGAAATCTATCCTCGTGGCGTACGGAGTGAGTGAAGGAAGCGGCAGTGAGGCGACTGCAGGCGGAAATCTAAACACATTTTGAAAAGTATTTGAATGACTCTGCCGTACTACGTAGACATACGAATCACAAGACAAAACACGACGCGTTTCGACCACTTAGATCTTCGGCAGGCAAGGGAAACGACGAAACTCGGGACAGCCAAAATGAACGTGCAATCACTTACCTTCGTCAAATCAGGCGCAAGATGGGCGTTGAATGGACTGTGCTGTACCCAGCATAAGGGTTTTCGCTGTCCTGAGTGTTGTTTATCTTGCCCGAAGAAGACCTAAGAGGTCGAAACGCGTCGGTTTTTGTCTTGTGGTTCGTTTGTCTATGTTCTTCGGCAGAGCCATTGAGATGATTTTTGACATAAGGTAAAAGAATTCTACTAACCATGTTTGAGGACCCGAGAGACAAGGCTGTCAGAACAATCCAACTCACTTTAAAGACTGGCAGAAAATGAAATGTTCAGAAGGCAGTGGACCTGGCAAATGAAACTCTGAAGATAAGGGAAGTGACAGAACATACACCAACCAACAGACAGGACCTGCGGTCAACAGAAATAAAGTCGTGGTCAAAGGCAAAAGGGAAAGCAGAGAAAGACACGGTGTGGTTTAGGAGATCGCATATGCGGTTAGCGTTTTCAGTGGAAACACTTCGCCACCAGAAGCCCAGTGTCGACGTTACAAACAACAGGAGGCCACATATTATGGGCTGGAACACTTTCATTTCATTTTCATCATGGAGGTTTCGCTGCGTCCGGACTGGTCCTTATAGCTACACCTCATCCGCTAAGTTTTGAGACCACACTGTGCGTGATTTAAAGCTGATGAATAAATGAATTAATGACTAAAATGAGACAACTTAAGAGGAGGGTCTCGTGGCTACAACTTTGCCGATGTCTGACTTACGCATTAGCCCCACGCGCGGGTCATACCTTGGGAAAAGTCTGGGGGCAGTCGTGACGTCAAGAGCAGGGAATCACGGCTTACTGTTGGATCGCATGTTGGGAGTGCCCGGCAGACCTTCAAGGATGAGGAAACCATCCAGAGGTCATCAGGGAGAGTGACACGAGACCAGACATTGTAGTCTATTCATGGGGGCCGGAATAGCTCAGCTGGTTGAGCGCCGGACTCGTAATCCAAGGGTTGCGGGTTCGAATCTCCGCCGGGCAGTTTCGGTACAGGGGGATTTTCCCCTCGGAGTTCACATCGTTTCTGACTCCATTTCCCATACAGTCCTTTGAATGAGACTATAAACTGAGGTTCCGTGTGTTAACGCGCGCATAACATCTTGCACGCACGTAAAATCCCATCACCAACCTTCGGAAGAGAAGGCCAGTTTGGCCGTTGGTATGGATGACACGTTACACATAGCATACACCTTCCCCGAAGATGGAGTATGGCTACCTTAATGCCGGGATTAAAAAAAAAGGTCATACACACAAAACTCCACTCCCTTTGTGTTGAGCAGATGGGATTAATACCTGACTGTCTATACAGGGAGTGTCCGCAGGAGTATCAGCTTGCGCACGCAGATGAAGAAGAAGAAGTAGTCTATTCAAGTTCACAAAAAGAATTGATTCTGACCGAGCCCACTGCGCCAGTTGAAAGCAAAATGAAGCAAATTTATATTTTGCGAGGCCGAGAATTGTGCCAGTCTAACCAGCAGCTTGACAGAATCTGACTTCAAAGCCAAAGTTCTCGGCAACTTGAGAAGTTGAGGCAGGTGGGGTTGTACGCTCATCAGCCTACGAGTTCATGAAACAGCTCACGATTTCTGGCTAGGAGAGGACTAGAACCCTGAAGGCAATTGCAAAAGCACATGAAAAGAGTTCCAGCTAAATCTCATCACGAGGAAGAAAGGTGGATGCGATAAGGCCTTAGTTTCGCACCTTAGAACGTGTATAGGAAAGTGACGTGAGTGAGATACCAGTCTAAAAAGGCAATGCCTTGAGACGCCCAACTACTCAGACGGTGGAGGTTTGAATGTCGGCAGTGCCGGAATACAATTCTATCAGCAGAAGGCCTTCTTCCTGGAGTCGGCCCGGGCCTCTCAGAGTGTAAGGAATTAAAGGCCAAAACGTCACCATCCGCTGTCAACCTCTCCGTAGAGTTTCTTTCTTTTATAGATAAAGGGATCTCATTAATCCGAAATGGAGGTAGATAATAATCTTTTCTCTCTCTCCCTCCCTCCCTCCCTCCGTCTCTCTCTCTCTCTCTCTCTCTCTCTCTCTCTCTCTCTCTCTCTCTCCATCATACATACATACATACATACATACAGACAGACAGACAGACAGACACACACACACACACATACATACCGGGGGAGAGAGAGAGAGAGAGAGAGAGAGAGAGAGAGACAGACGAGACAGAGACAGAGACAGAGAGACAGAGAGATAGAGAGAGAGGAGAGAGAGAGAGAGAGAGAGAAGAAGAAGAAGAAGAAGAAGAAGAAGAAGAAGAGAGAGAAGAGAGAGAGAGAGAGAGAGAGAGAGAGAGAGAGAGAGAGAGAGATTATGTACAAAAAAGGCGCCAGTTCCCTCATGAAAGGGGAACTATACACGAACAATCCATGAGAAAAAAAAGAAATTGTGCATCGGAAATAAAGAGAACAATTTCGATTACATACAGCTTAAGGGCAAATTGATGTATGCCTTATGTAAACGGATGGCCGATTGTTCTTACATCTTCTCAGGTAGGCGTTACACGTAAATTACAAGTTATGACATCGACGACAGGCAGATGGAGGTGGCTGGTTTTTGAGGGTACCCTGGAAAACACTGCAGACAAAACTGGGCCTTACTTTCACAAGCGTCTCCACTCAACAGATAATTGAATTCAACACACGATACATACTTTGTATGACAGAATTGAAATATGTTGTGCATATAGTTAGTTTCTGTTTCTCCATGAAGTCATTTGGTTCCGGCGCAGATACATACACAAATTTCTTCACGACAATCAGCAGCTTTTCACAACGTAGCACAGCGTTTCCTAAGCCCTATACTTCAGCACCACACATACATAACAGGCTGGACTTGAGAATCAAGCAGTGCAAAAAGACAAACACCCAGAAAGACTGCTTTCCATCATAGTCTCTTCGTAATGTATAACGAAACATACTTTGCTATTCTTGCACACAATCTTTACAAGCTGTTGGGGGAAAAACATATCCATGTTGAGCTATAAATGATCCTCAACGCCTCCATGAAGTAGTACGGACCGAAGAACACGACGGTTCACAACATCGGAAAGCTTTCTCAACACCAATGAAAAGACTAATGTTATTACAAAGTATTTTCTCCCAACGCACATTCGGCATGAACATGGGATGTAGCGCAGAGCAACCACACGATTAAGAATGCTGAGGGCTGGGGGTTGGGGGGTGGGTGGGTGGTGGGGGGAAGGGTAGGATGAATGTATTTCGACCTTTGGCAGGTACCTAGGTATGTATGGTACTGTTGTATTTGTTATGAAACCGACTCGTTTTTGAGAGAGAGAGAGAGAGAGAGAGAGAGAGAGAGAGAGAGAGAGAGAGAGAGTCAGTCACAGTGAAGGTGTTTTAATGGGGCTTCTGGCCCATAACACGGGAATAATCACACACACAGGAACATTTAGATTGAATAGACTGCATCCATACGTGTCACGCTTTATAAACTAAATTAGATAACCGTAAAACGATAACTTCGTCTCTGTTTGACATGAGTAGGCAGAATTTAAACATACATGACTTAAGGAAGTACTCTGACTGAATAAATAGGACAGAGAGAGAGAGAGAGAGAGAGAGAGAGAGAGAGAGAGAGAGCGTCGAGCCAGATCGTTTCAAAAATAAGTAGGACACCAGATCCAGGTCAGAACACGAGGTATGAATGCTAAAGCACATCGCCTTTGACCAAATCAGCCCACCACGTGGCTGCCGCGTTTCCAAAATGTTCACTGACCCCATCCCCATCCCCCCCCCCCCCCCCCCCCCCCCAGAAACACATAAACGCTCCATCCACATCCACTCAGGGAGTTCTTAATACCTATCTTGTACACTTCAGAACGTGAACTTAACACTTGTGCGCGAATTCACAATGGCTATAAGAAAAAAAAAAAGAGGGACAGGCGGGAGGAGGGGACGGTAGTTGCAAGGTGGTAGAATGAAATTATCTGGAATCGTCTTCCACAGCTTTTCTATTCGCCGACCCCATCATTGCTACGATGGGAAACATAGAAGCTTCTATAGAATACATTGCTTTTTCAATAGACTGTGTTGGTTTGTGTGTAGAATATAGTGGTTTGTCTCGTACTGAAACGAAGAACCGACCATCGCATTCCCTACTATTAGCATACTGCGCTGGACTTCGGATAAGCATAAAGCTCTTCATTGAGCGCACATAAAGAAACAGGAGACGGTGTGGTTTTCATTTGCATTTCCAAAGTGCATTAAACTTTTAAAGATGCTGTGTTTTGGTTTTTAAATCTGTCCCCAAAGTGTTATATTACTCGGGAAAATGTGTGCGTTGGGGACAGAAGGACAGAAGGGGGGGGGGGGGGGGGGGGGGGGGGGCAAGAGAAAGGGGTGGAGAAGGAGGGGGAAGTGGTGAGGTGAGGGGATCAGATTAGAGGTGTTATATAAGTCTGATGCATTCGCGCGCTCGCGTATTTATATTCGTGTGTTTTCATCACTTACGCGTCTTTATCTACCAAGAACATTGGAAATCATCTGTACATGGATTAGAGCACAGCTCTCTTAAGATGCAGGTTCCATCCAGTGCTTTGGAATTCCGGGGTTCATAAGAAAGTGGTGAGGGGAGTTTCAGGCATTGCAGGTCGGTCAAGACCAGAAGCCCTTCAAAGCGATACCCACTCCTCCAGGGATATGACGTCAGGCAGCAGCAGTGGCACGAGACTTGTCTTATACGACTATCATCTCAGTTCCTTGAGATTAATTTCTGTTTGAGATGGGGGAGTGTAGACAGATGAAGGAGTGTGTGAGTGTAGACTAGTGCCTTTGGAAGGTTTGTACAGGAGATGAAAGGAGGGGGTCGGTGGGGGGGGGGGGGGGGGGGGGGGGTAGCGGGGTCGGGGATGGGGTGGGGCGGGATTTTAGGGCAGAGGAGGGTCGGAGCGGATGAGATGGATACAACTAGCTCAGCGCTTTTCTCTCTCCCGTTTCTGCAAGTCTCTCTGTATAACTTAACAACGAAGGGAGTCATAGTCTCACTTGAGATGCTACCGCTCTAAAGCGCTCAAAAGATTGTGAAACTTAGCAGAAATTCAACATCACAAGCCAGATTCAAACAACAGATCATTATTTCCGATACATTTCCAACAAAATGTGTCTTCCGTTCATCAGCTGAAGATGCAGGACATTTGTGGACAAAATTAATAACGCACGATAGAGTCCTCCTCCCTATCTTACTATGACAGCGTTATACAGTCCTTCAAATGAGACTATAAACCGAGGTTCCGTGTGTGAACGCACGCATAACATCTTGCACACACGTAAAATCCCATCACCAACTTTCGGAAGAGAAGGCCAGTTTGGCCGTTGGTATGGATGACACGTTACACATAGCATGCACCCCTGCGTGAGAGTTTGGAAGAATGGAGGAAGTAAGGAAACTGAGTGAACGATATTGAACGATATTGACTGGATGACACGGGAAACGACTGAATGAAGCGCCAGCTGGCAGCTGTTCAGTCGGCACCACCCCCGGTAGGCAGCCCGTTGTGTAAACGAGTGTGGATTGTAAAGCGCTTAGAGCTTGGTCTCTAGCCGAGAATAGGCGCTATATAAGTATTCATTATTATTATTATTATTACTATGACAGCGTTATCGCTGCAACAAAATAATCACCGTTCGTAAATTAAAATGTGAACTGAGTAATCTATCAGCAGCAGAAATTTAACTTAGAAAAAAGCTTCTCATTCCAATGTTAAATGTTAGTGACAACACCGTTACATGCATTCTAAAAGAGCAAAATGATGATTTACGCGTGACAGCATTGTCAGACAACAGAAGATATTTAAGAAATGAACGTAAACAGCAGCTGCAAAGACAGCAGCAGCAACCCGTCTTAAGCAGCAACGGCAACAAAGAACAACAGCAGTAGCAAATTCTTAGCATCATACTTATCAACATCAACAGTGTCAAAACCAGGACCCTCAGAACATCATTCAAACGGGATCAAGGGATTCAACCTGTCCGTTTCTCTGACATGTTAGATGTAAATTGACACAAACCTGTTCTTGGTGGTCACACGAACAAATAGGGTACGTTTCCGAAATCTTTTTTCAGACATATGACAGTTTGAACGCAGACGTCAATGACAATGTTGTAAGCTGTCAGTTACAATTATCGAGACCGTGTCAAGAAAAACACACATAGTTAACTCAAACGCTATGGAGAAGTCACTGACTCGACTGAAATTCTAAGGAAAAAAAAAAGTGAAAAGCCTTTTTTGCGGCTTTTTCATCTTTTGTGTTGTCAAATGACATTACTTCTAGCCCACAACCTCCTCCCCCCCCCCTCCTCCGCCATGCCCATGATTATTCTGTCACAGTCATAGCAAATACAGTCCACAGGGAATTATTACGATCAAATCGCCATGACGCAACTCGCCAGAGGTTACACTTTCCTGTTGCCGAATAAGTTTAGTGGCGGTCAGAACAGCCTGTCCACTGACCACAAGAATTGCCAACTCGAATTATCAGCGGGACTGAGCGCTCCCCCCCCCCCCCCCCCCCCCCCCCACCCACACACCCTCAATCCGGAGGTCACCACTGCTGCTTTCATCCAGCGACAGTTTCCATCATCTCACTGACTTGGAGTGGGATGGGCAGGGACATGGAGGAGAAAATCGAAAATGAGGTAACCACGAGAACATGAAGACACAGAATGTGAGACGTTTTTGTTTTAGAATCATTAACGATGAATAGGAAGATGCTGTTATTGAGTCCCATTTTACTCCGAGACTGTCAGACAGAATGGAATTCTATGCTTCCATTCATAGTATATTCCGACATCAATCACACCCGAGAGATACAGACACCGGCAATGTCGGTCAGGATAACTGAACAACACTCTCAGAGAAGCAACTCCTAAGGGGACGCAGTCCGATTGTGAGGGTTCCCAGCTCCCATTTGCGCTCGTAGTACACTTAGCGACCCTTCAGGAGCCGCTCAGGATCAAAGCATCCTAGCAATATGTGCCTCTGATGGGAATCGAACCCTCGACCGCCCGACTCGCAACCAGCAACACTAACCAATTCACAAACGCAGCTGATCTGTTTCAAAACACACACACACACACACACACACACACACACACACACACACACACACACGAAAAAGAAACGACAAAAAATGCTTGTTGCTTTTGTATCTTACAACTTAAATAAGTATTTACACATATCTGCGGCAAAAACTCAGCAATGGAAGATCGTACTTCATGAACAGCTGGAGTAAATATTGTAGCAAGCCAGCAGGAGAGAAAAGGGAAAAGAGAGAGACAAAAAAAAAAAGAAAAGAAAAAAAAAAAAAAAAAAAAAAAAAGAAAAGAAAGAAAGAAAGAAAGAAAGAAAGAAAAAAAAACAGGTAAAAAAAAAAAAAAAAAAAAAAAAAATAATAAATATAAACAGAAAAAAAAGGTTTTCAACTCACAGAAGTCCGCCAAAATGGTCAGGAACGACTCTGGCATCGGTCGCCCAGCATCAGCAACGTGCGTCGATTCAGTCAGTCCGCCACAAAGCCATCCAACGACCCGTCTGTCTCTGTCTCTAGCCAGGTCCTGCGTCCCCAGCATCGGCGAGTGGCTGTGCAGTGTGCCGTTTGTCTTGATTTGTGACGGCAGCGGAAGTGTGGCCTCTGCCCACACAAAGCCTACCGCTTCCAAAGTGTCTTCCCCTACCTCCCAACCAACCCCCTCCTCATACCCCCTTTCCCGTCCCCCAGCCCCAACACTCCCCCACCCCCCTCCCCCCGCTGTTCCCCAGTAAACTAACCGGTAGCCTACTGTATTTTTATATTTATTTATCCTTTTTTTTTTTTTCTTCCTCGTCAGCCCTTCCTTCACCTATTTTACGTGACCCTTCGCTCCTCCTCCTACCCGCTTCAACAAAAAGTAAAGGACAATTATGAAAATTCGTACTTTTTTTTGTTCTGGAGACAAGTATGAAAATTCGTACATTTTTTCTCTAAAAGTGTGTTACACCTTTAAAATTGGTGAGCTGATGGCAGCCTAAGGGATGACAGCCCCTGTCAGCTTTATTTGAATCACGAGACGAAAACTACACTGTTTTTGATAGTGATGAATTGAACTACATTTCATTCTTTGATATCTGTCAATAGGATACTTTTTTTTTTCCAGCGAACTGCCCTGTGAAACGTGTTTTTCTGGGACAGCGTGATTGTTTTGCCATGAATTGTACTCGGTCACTTGTCTTGGAAATATGTTGTTCGGTAAAAATAGGTCACGTTTTTTCACATGCACCAACGACGAAAACAGTGATTTGGGCGCCCGTTTTGTTTTTTTAAACTTTTGTTGTAGAGTCTGTATGTCATCCTACGCACATTTATAGCACGTAAGAGCAGAATATTATGCTCTGTTTTGTTTATTTCTAAGTTGGCCAAACTTTTAACGACATGACGCATAAAACACGTCTGTTTGTAATGCAATACAGCTCAGCAGATCTTCCTTATCTTTAACAGGATTGCTTAGGGGAGTGGGGAGGGGGGGGGGGGGGGGGCAGTATAGGGGGATGGAGGGTGGTCATGTCTGGTGGTTATTTACGTTTTGAGAGCTATATACAAAACCAACAAAAGCGAGAAAGTAAGAGGGTATCTTCGCTGTGCAGCGATGGCTTAGAGCGCGCAGGATTGATATTCTTCTGAGAGGCTGATACTTTTACTGTCATAATTTAGTGGACTGGTGGCCTGGCGGACGACGTGTAGACTGAGTCCTGGGAATGACAAAAAATCCCTGAACTTCGGTTCGAGTCGTAGGTGTATCGGACTGATTCTCTCACCACGATTCAACTTCTGGTGATGATCTGAAAAACTCCATTAACTGAGATTCCGATGGCAGCAAGCGTTTAATGCACACTGAAGAACCCAATCAGTGAGATCTGTTTCTGAGAAAAAAAAAACAACAAAAAAACAGCAGATAAAACAGCATTTTGAAAGATAAACAAATGCATACACGCGGACAAAACAGATTTAAATATGCTGAAAAAAAAAAAAAAAAAAAAAAGAAGACATAAAGCGATGAAGGAGTTCCTGTCGTCATGACTAACACTGGCACAAAAGGGGGTTTAACGTGACGGAAACCTGCCGTTCTTACAGAAACCCCTCTCATTACTCTCTCCTGCAATGTACTAATCAGCTTTCATCATACGTCAGTGAAGTTACTTACTTTTACTTCTCTGTCTTTTCACAATGATTGACTAGTGTTTAGAATAGTTCCGTTAACACTAAAAAAAAAAAAAAAAAAAGAAAAAAAAGACACCCAGTACTGAGCTCCTTTTTGTTTATTACACAAGCCTTCTCACTTTTCACAAGCTATCGCCATTTCGTCTCTCGCCGATTGACATGTTGTTGTTATGCATATATGACCAGCGTTTAGCTCTAAACAATGAGAGAAAAAAAAATGGACGCTTTGTCACAGCCGTCTGTATACTTTTTCACGATTTGTTGGTCTCATAGAGGGATTACTCCCACGCTGTTCATTTTGGCCATCCCAT
Organism: Conus betulinus; assembly: GCA_016801955.1. Classification (NCBI taxonomy): domain Eukaryota; kingdom Metazoa; phylum Mollusca; class Gastropoda; order Neogastropoda; family Conidae; genus Conus; species Conus betulinus. The sequence continues at coordinate 151,925 of JADBJO010004086.1, read as the reverse complement.
ATGTGCAGCTGTACTCAAGATCGTCCTGTCGTAGCACCAGAAGCGGCTGTTACCAGGGCGCGATCAGTATGAAGTCACCACGAGGCCATCGTCCAGAGGAGACGCCACACTGCAGTCAGGTCACTTTGGTGGTGTTCAGTGGGACCTGTTCTGGTCCGTTCATACAGACCAGTTAAAGCCCATTCTGACAATATCATTGCTCAGTCAGAGAGCCAGCTGTGACACCCCCCCCCCCCCCCCCCCCCCCCCCCAGAGAGCGCCATCACGTTCGTTCAATGACAATCCCCATGAACTTGGCGATGACGGCATTTGTGGACACGGAACTCACCATGGGCACGGACGAGAAGAAGACATCGAAACACACGCTTTTTTTTTCTTATTTTCATTCTCGTTGTTTCCATCGCGCTGTCAATCATGAAGCCCCCGCTTGGCTAGAAAGGGAAACCCATCTTCACTGTCGTTCCCGATCTTTCCTCGCCTTCTTCTTTGTCTTCCTTCCTCTTCATTTATTCATCCATCCAGTCAATAATCATGACAGGGCCTGTGCCGTTTGCATTTCTTTGACACCCGTTATCTTTTAAAAGGTGAAGACGCTCTGTGGTGCATTCCATGTTTTATACCATACACACAGTGAAACATATTCTTTGAAAGTGTTAGAACTTGAGACATAAACATTTTACAGCAGACTCAATGAAAACCTTGTCCAGAGATGTTCCACCTGATGTGATCTTCGAATTTCTGAAGCAAATTAACATTTTCCATATGATCTAAGATTTTGAGAAGAAAGATTTTTAACAAAATCTCCAGTGTGTTTTTAGAAGATGTGTTTTAAAGGGTTACGTGAATGAATGCGTTTTTTTTTTTTTTTTTTTAATGGCCTGTGAGTTGACTTCAACGCAGTGTGACGCATAATATGGCCCTTGCAGTCGGCTGGGCTATAACCATGACCCACCCCAAGCCAGAGTGACGTCTTCTGGCCAAGGGTTCAGATGACTGTGGATGAAGTAGGAATGGGATGAAGCTGCGTGGCAGCATGCTGCGACACTGGCACCGAAGGACAACTGACCAAGACACGTTCCTCATTGTAATCCCATTCACACATGAGAACGAACAGAACCCCATATACGTGACTGGCTCGTGTAACTCCTGCTCCACAGGCTGCCAAAAGACTCTTTATGATGTACCTCACCCTGTTAATGTTATTACGTGTTTATTCTCCACGGCTGTTTGTGCCGTGGCATGATCGTGGGAATTCAATAACAACAATAATGAACATCTGTTCATGCTCACTCCTGGAAAATCAAGAAGCTCCGAATGTTTACAAAATGCAGGAAAATACAAACAGAAAAAAAAGGCTCAAAATACAAGCATCAGACTCGACCTTTATTTGATTTTCCATCTCGACATAATACTTCCCGTTCTCGCTCTCCCCCTTTACTACATCCAGTCCTCCTTTCCCAAATTAAAAGAAAACACATGCACATCAAACCCTCACACATACCCTCACGCGCGTATACACAGACACACTCGCGCACGAATACACCATTTTTCTATTCCCACCTCGACTCTACTGCCCCTTTGCCCCCCCCCCCCCCCCCCCCCCCCGCCCCTCCACTACCCTCCCTGCCCCACCTCCACTTACCACATCTCACCCCTCTCTTTCAACACCCAAAGCACACACACACACACACACACACACACACACACACACACACACACACACACACACACACACACACACACTCGCACGCACGCACGCACGCAAACACACACACATTTCCGAGTGGGCGGACTGATACAAATTCACACACACACACACCACACACACACACACACACACACACACACACACACACACACACACACACTTGCGCGCGGGCGCAGACTGATACGCATTTCATGTTAAGATTCAGAGACATTTTTTGTATAGAAGGAATTGGTCAGAAAACGTTTTTCGGGATTTCTTGAACTGAAAAGACTGTGGCGCGTAGCAAACAGGTGAGGAGTTTTGTTCCAAGGGGTGGCCCAGTAATGGAAAAAAAGCCCGCTTTCTTTTGTCTTGAAAGTGTATGAGTATCTGCTGAAGTTAGGGATGAAGGCGGCGGATGGCAGATTACAGGTACTTCGGAGAGACGATCTGGAGCAAAATCTGTCATTAGAGTTGTATTATTACTGCTAACTTCTTGCTGTTACTACTGTAGCTGCTGCTGCTGCTAGTGCTACTGCTGCTGCTGCTGCTACTCGGTAAGTAGGTTCATGACAACCTGACATCAATATTTCACCGTTGACAGCCGGCACAGACTCTCTCCTTATCTCTCTCTCTCTCTCTCGCTCTGTGTGTGTGTTTGTGTAGGGGGGGGGGGGGGGGGGGGTTAGGGGAGGGTGGGGGGTGGGGGGGTGGTGGGTGGTGGTGGTGGTGGTGGTAGCGGTTTATGGCTCTGACTGTGAACAAGGCAGATTTGACTATGGCGGAAAAAAAATTACGACAATGAAAATGAGGATGGTAATGATAAATTGTAAAAAAAAAAAAAAAAAAAGTCGGTCATAAACTGATGTTTTCAAATACTAGCCTGTTTGTAAACTGGAACAAAGGCTTACTGATGGTCTTCTCTTGATCATGTGCGACGTCTCTGTTGTCCTGCGGATGTTGCCCTGTCCTCTTTGTTTGTTAATCTGTCAGCCATCCTGTTTCCAGAACAAACCCTACATTTGATTATGGTAAAATGAACTCTCCATGATATACCACCACTCGTGCTATCTTCATACCACACACGTATACACACAAACACAAATACGCGCGCGCGTGCGCGCTCACGCACGTACACACACACACACACACACACATACACACACACGCACGCACATACGCACGCACATACGCATGCACGCACGCACGCACGCATGCACGCACACACACACGCACGCACGCGCGCGCGCGCACACACACACACACACACACACACACACACACACACACACAAAGAAGCGAAACGGCGTAAAAAAAAAAAAAAAAAAAAAAAAGACAAACCACATTCACATGAAATTTATATTCGTCATCATTTCATATCAAAATCATCGCATAATCAACATTATGATCTGCACAACACATGAAATATCAAAACAGTTTTTCGTAAGTATTACATCCGCGCTGCATTTTGCAAATAAATAATGCAGGTCATCAGCCCTGCCATATAATACCGTCCAGTGATGCAGTCCAACTGATGGTCTGAAGAATGCTAGCCTTAAGATGCGAATAGACGTGTGGGTTCAGAATTGTACCAAACCTCATCGCTGAGAGACCCAGAGATCCACCTCATTCCTAACTCCCCTCCCACCATCTCCCACCCCTTCTTGCCCCACTGGTGCTTCATGTTTCTAAATAGGTCTCTAAATTCCAAACTCTTTCTTTAATGCACTGTCATTCTCACGCTGCGTAATCGATCAGGGAGGGTTTGTCACGTACATTTGTTTTTATGTCTGGTGTTTGTGAAGGTCAGCAGGAGACGGATTTGTCGAAAGTTTGCTTGTGTGTTCTGTATTGCGTATCATATAGGAGATACGTTGTACTCTTTTTTTTTTTTAATTTTTATTTTGGTGTGTATGGTTAGTAGTTGTCTTTTGTTTGCTCTCGGGAGCTTTACAGTCAGTTTCAGGTTTCTTTCAAAGGATGCTGCTTTGTAGAGCAACGAGCAACGTGTCTGATTCAGATTTCTCTCTGATATGTCAGATCTGTGGATGGTCTAAGTGTTCGACTTCTATCAGTTGCGGACTACCTGCCGGCACGTCGTGGGCTCGATTCCTATCATTTTTCTGCTCTGATCGGCTTCTAGCCCGAATTAAGCTTGCTATGGTTTCAGTTGGGAAGACTGGAACAACATAGTCGAGCTTCAGCCACATAGTGGATACGTCTCGGAGAGTGGTGCTCAAAATTTCCTGACCAACATTGCAGGTGTCTGAATCCCTCGGTTCTTGTTGGATGTCAGGAACTATTATGACTTTGAGCATAGAGGACAACCCTGTCAAGGAGTTTAAGGCCGGAAATGGAATCCGTAGCATTATTTTATCCTCATCGATCAGCATAAAAAAAAGCCATCGACTTTTCCAGGACGACAAAGCTGGAATTTAGGGATCCCCGATGTTCGACTTGCACGGGTATCTCTCTCTCTCTCTCTCTCTCTCTCTCTCTCTCTCTCTCTCTCTCTCTCTCTCTCTCTCTCTCTCTCTCTCAGTCCTCTCTCCATGCCTGCTGGCGCTTGAGGCTACAGCAAGAGATCTCCATCTGGCTCTGTCTGCGGCTGCTCTGGGGGCTGTGTTGAGAGTCAGTCCTTTGTATTTCAGCTCCCTTTCTATTGTCCTGCGCCAGGTTTCCTTCGGTCGTCCCCGTTTTCTTTCACCTTGGGGGGTCCAGCGCAGGGCTGTTCTGGGGAGTGAGCTGGGTGACATGCGACAGACATGCCCTAGCCATCTCCATCGACGCGCCTGGATGGTGTCCTGTATTGTGGAGACTCCTGTTCTAGTCCTCAGTTCTTCGTTTGAGATGATGTTTGGCCAGAAGATCCTGAGGATACGTCGCAGACACTTGTTCTGGAACACTTCCAGCTTTTTCTCATGGCGACGGTCGTCTTCCAGCACTCTGAGCCATACAGGAGGACGCTGAGGACATTGCTTTTGAAGAGTCGAATCTTCGTTTGGATGCTGAGGACGGTGGATCTCCAGATGGGCCTGAGCACTGCGAAGGCTTGGGTGGCTTTGCTGATTCTGGCGTTGATTTCGTGGTTGCAGTCGCCGTCTGTGGTCATCTTGCTGCCCAGGTATACAAATTCCTGAACATCATCAAGTGGTTTGCCGTTAGCGGTGATGGGGTTGTTGTTTGTGGCATTTTTTCTCATGACCTGCGTCTTTCTCTCGTTGACCTTCAGCCCAATCGTGCTGGCTATCTTCTCATGACCTGCGTCTTCTCTCTCGTTGACCTTCAGCCCAATTGTGCTGGCTATCTCGAAGAGGCTTTCCGTCTTCTGCTGGGCGTCCTGATGCTTGTGTGACAGCAGTCCCAGGTCGTCTCTGCGTAGTCAATGTCCTCCAAGACTGAGGTCAATGTCCACCGGATTCCCTGTTGCTTTCCCTGGGTGACGTTTCGCATCAACCAGTCGATGGCCCGGGGGAAGAGGATCGGTGACAGTATGCAGCCTTGTTTCACTCCGGTGTCCACCTTGAATGGCTCCGTCAACTGGTTATTGTGGATGATGCGACACTCAAAGCTCTCATACAGGGACTGGATGATGTTGACCAGTTTCTGGGGAATGCCGTAGTGTCACAGGATCTTTCAGAGAGAAGCGCGGTGTAAACTGTCAAAGGCTTTCTCGAAATCGATGAAAACAACGTAAAGTGGGCTATTCCATTCGTGGGACTGCTCGAGGATCTGGCGTAAGACGAAAATGTGATCAATGCATGATGTCCCCTCTCTAAAGCCTGCCTGCTCTTGGCGAAGTAGGGCATCCACCGCTGTCTTTATGCGCTGCAGTAAGATGCGGCTGAAGACTTTGATGGTGAGTGATAGTAGGGTGATGCCTCTCCAATTGTTGCATTCTCCTAGATCTCCTTTCTTCGGTAATTTGCAGACACGAGCAATTCTTGTCAAAGGTCAGTCAACTTGATGCGTAAATAGTTCAGTCAGTCATGTTCCGCCACCTTTCACTTTCAAAGGCAGGCTAAAAACATATTTGTGAAAATGTTGAAAACGCTTTTTCTTTTATTCTCTCATTTTATGGACACAAAGTTTTTTTCTATGTGATAGTATTTGCACTTCTGCAGCCACATCGTAAAAGTGTATGAGGTGTGCTGATTTGGTGTGAGCGCACGCAGGAGTGCGTGCGCGCGCGCGCGCGCGCGCGCGTGTGTGTGTGTGTGTGTGTGTGTGTGTGCGTGTGTATGTGTGTGTGTGTGTGTGTGTGTGTGTGTGTGTGTGTGTGTGTGTGTGTGTGTGTGTGCGCCCCGCGCGTGTATGTGTGTATGTGTGTGTGTGCGTGTGTGTGTGTGTGTGTGTGCGTGTGTGTGTGTGTGTGTGTTTGTGTGTGTGTGTGTGTGTGTGTGTGTGTGTGTGTGTGTGTGTGTGTGTGTGTGTGTGTGTGTACGTTAGCTCGTGTGTGTACATGCATGTCTCTCCCTCTCCCCCCCCCCCCCCCCCCACACACACACACCTCTCTCCTTCGACGAGAAGGGTGCAGGGGAAGGTGAGAAGGACAGAGAATCGTGATGTGTTGGTAAATGTGATTATATGCATTTGATGGAAGTGAAGACAGACAAGCGTTGAAACGTCGATATTTTCTGTCGTCGTCGTCGTTGTCGTATATGTTGTTGTTGTGTTGGAGATGGTGGTGGAGGTGGTGGTGGTGGTTGTGGTTTTCTTTCTTTCTTTGGTAAGCGCTCTGATCTCAACAGAGATGGATGCAGATAAACTTTAATTGTAATGATCATCGTCTTGAAAACAGTCTTCACGTTCTGAAGGAACATGTGGATCGGTGGATTTTCTGCAAATGGAATCTAATATATGACAGAATCTGTCCTTAAAGTGGGCTAAAAACAGGTTACGAGCAGAAGGCCTTTTAATTCGAGGTTTACCCCACATTATTTGTTATGTCATTTCAGCTTACCAAAGGGAAATCACAGGATCTTTACACTGCATTCCATGATCCTGCGTAGGGTAGGAGCGATGTAGAATTCATGAGTTAAAATGCCGTTAACAAAAATGATGTACGTATAGAGATCGAATGGCTACACCTTCTTGTAAAAGTGTTCAAATCGAACAATGTCTTACACTCAGAAATAATCAAGACAATATTTATTTGAAAGATATGCCCTGACCCATTACCAGTCACTCTTCACTTAAAGAAGTTTGCATGGGACGTAAAGAATGTCAAATATTTTTTGTCACCGGATGAGAACTCTTTTCCCGTCAGAAAGTTAAAAAAAAAACATGATCCTACCAGACATTTTGATAGCACTACTCAGAATTCAGTATATTGTTTGTGTTTGTTTAACTTTTTTTTTTTTTAGAAATCTGCCGGTCTGTTTACAAAAAGACCCCCACAGGACTAGAACAGTTGTTAACTCCATTTTTGTCCGGAAGTCCAACAAAGCTGACGACGAAGAGTGCGAGTCAACAACTCTTTTTTTAGATGTATGTGCTGCATTTGGCGCCTTCCATCTTTCCGTCTTCCTCAGGAAACTCCATCTTCATTCGGGATTTTTGGAACAGCGCTCAACTGGCTTTTCTCTCGTTTGGACGAGAACAGTTTGTCTTCATTGGCGATGGCATGCCTGGATCTGGGTCTTTGAAATTTGGCTTCCCCCAAGGGCGTATACCAGGACCTGTTGTGTTCACGTAATATCCGAAGCCTCTTTCTGACATAATTGTTTCGTTTGTAGGCCATACTGATTTCCAAGTGTATGCTAACGATACAAGCCTCCCTGGCAGTGCTAGATCAGGCAGTTTGCAGCTGCTCAAACAAACGTTCAGGTTTCAAACAGGTTCATGTTTATGCGCATGGCGTCCTGTGCTGAGTGAAAAACTGTAAGCTCCAGCAGAAAAACAAACAAAAAAAAAAAAAAAAAAAAAAAAAAAATGGACAAGACACAGCTGCTGACTTTTCAGATTAAGGCCTGAATCCAAGAGGCAGTGAGTGTGTTGATCGGATCGAGACGAGTTCAAAATTGCTTTTAAACCTTCTGTTTATCTAGTTGCAAAGTGAAACGACTGCAGGCGGAAATCTAAACAAATCTTAAATAAATGTCAGCGAACCGCCCAGAGAAACGTGGACAAACGAGTCACAAGACAAACCACAACGCGTTTCGACCTCTTAGGTCTTCTTCAGGTGC
>JADBJO010004086.1:116550-139050 GCA_016801955.1 Conus betulinus | reverse complement strand
ACGAGGACTGCCCACGGAGCTGCTATTTTTCATCGTTTCCAGAGAAGGCTTCAAAGGAGCATTCCCACTTCTTCGCTGAATAGAGAAAGACCTAAGCAGGTTGAGGCTCGGGGAGAATACTTTGAAAAAGCTGTTGTGAAAGAAATTCGCTTGTGTCCAAAGTAAACTGTTGCTCAGTATTGAACTCGTTTTAGATTGAAGAGCTCTCGCCTATTGAGAATTTTGTTAACAGAAATCTAAACAAATATCAATTCGTTGGTTTTAATCAGTGCTCAGTTCTTAGACATGAAATAAAAGCAGTACTACCTTTAGCCAGAGGCTAATAAAGACTTTGTCTTTCAACCTCAGGTACGAAACAAATATTCTTAGATCCAGACTAGGTGCACTCATAAAATCTCCTCAACTTTGCAGCCAACTGGAAATTATTCAAACGAATAACTGAAAAATGGAAAATCCACAAGTATTCCAGATAATCTACGTGCCTCTGTAGGAGCATAGCTAAGTCTCGTTTGACATTGAATAGGCTCTCTCTCTCTCTCTCTCTCTCTCTCTCTCTCTCTCTCTCTCTCTCTCTCTCTCTCTCTCTCTCTGTGTCTCACACACTCTCTCTCTCACTCACACACACATACACACCCCCCCCCTCTCTCACACACACACACATGCGTGCACATACACACACGTACACCACACCACACACACGCACCACACATCACACACCACACGCACACACACACACATACCCGCCCAAAACACCCACGTACACGCCCCCCCCCCCCCACACACACACACACACACACACACACACACACACACACACACACACACACACACACACACACACACACACACACAATATCCTCTTAAACAGAAAAAAACAAAAAAACAAAAACATATTGACAGCATGAGTTGATCATCTTGAATTTCCATACGGGTGCCACGAATTTGTATTTGTAATCCTGATTTAGTTGTTTAAAAATCGTTTTCTCTAAGGAACGCGTTTTACTTCTTTGTTTACGACAGGATGTCAAGCTATTCTTATGGAATTACGTTTTGTGTGGGCCACTGAAATTTTGCACCGCCCTCTTCTTGCATTGACTTTAAACCTGTGCCGAAGAGCCAGCACATTTAGATTTCCAATGCAAGAAGAGATTTTTGGCTTAAGAATGAAACAGTCAAGACACGACATTATGGTTTGATGAAAGGGAGAAGAATTCTCTGGGTCCCATCACACTGTGGGCTTCACTAAAATGGAATAAGTAGCTTGAAACTGGAATGACTGCGGGCAGAAGTTGCAGTAAGAGACAGATGTTTTTCCAAGGCCATAAAGTAAATCGAAGGAGCAAATAACAATGTAGAGGCAACGCGTTTCGACGACTTGAGTCTTCCATAAGCGTGACAGTTAAGCATTAATCCTCCTTTCTCCCGATACAAAGCAAAGAGCAAAGAAATAGTTCAGCTGGGCGTGGAAGCGTTGTTGTTCAGCTGGAGAGTAGCATGTGTGATGGGAATGACCTTGTCTTAGCTACTGTGAATATTCTGCAGCAGGAAGGACGGGGAAAAAAAGATACACAGAAAGGAAGGATAGAAAACATATGAGTTTGGAGGTGGATGACGGTGGTGACTGTGGTGACAAATTATGCTCGAAGTGGATAAACGTATTATTACTTTTATCAACATTTAATAGAAAAGGAAAATCAGTACGCTTATGCATAAGGAATGTATTAATAGGAGTAAAAAATACGTGCGTAGATGAATAGATAAACACAAAAAAAATGAACCAGTTTATAAAGTGTGTCCATGAGTAAAGTAATAGGATTGCAATCGCAATAATAGGAAGTGAATGAATAGGTAAAGGTAAAAAGTATAGGAATAAGATTTAGAAATAGAACCTGATGAAATGGTACGGAATCAATCAGGGAAAAACCTAAACTGTGGAATAAGTCAATCATGGGACAAACCGAAAAAAAATAGAGCATAACACACACATTACCCGCCCACCAGTCCCCTTCCCTGTCCTTCGTGACATTCACTCCTTTCCCGTAATTTTGTCCAGTTTTGCGAAAGTTTCACTCAGCTATTTCATCGGTTACGTTTCCTCTCTATGCGTGTAAATTTGAGTTTAACTTTTTCTCTCCATTAAAATGTTTATTCATCTGTATTATGATCACAGTTTTAACCCCCTCTTTTTGCTCGCTGTGCTATCTTCTGTACCAAATGATTGGCATTGCATCCACGCTGCTTATTCCGACCTCCCGTCCACAGGCACAGGCACTGGATCAACTCGCCACCACCCCGGCACTGGCGGTCTACAAGGTGCGGTCCATGTCAAGACATCATGCTGCAACCCACCAGAGGAGACACTGCTCTGTTTGTCCAGTCACTTCGGTGGTGTTCAGTGATGCCTGTTCTGATCCAGCATATGCAGGACACACCGCTGCTACATCTCTGATACTAACAATGATAATCATTTTGTCGTGAGTGCGCCCTTCCTCTGGAAGGCGCTAACATGTCCGTCCAACCACGGGTCCCAATGAATTTGCCAATATTGATGACCCCCAACAGAATCCAACCAAGGTCATAGACTTGGACAGGCAATCGAAAGTGAGGTCACATGATAGCCGGACAGAATTCGAGACATTGCTTTTTAGGCTGATCGCTGATGATGAGATTGATGATGATGATGTTACAAATTTCCATTCTGGTCTGAGACTCCAAGACAGGGCTTCACCTTTGGTTACTTTCATAATGTATTCTGGCGTCAATCAAGCCCAAGAGACAACGGCAACTGTAGCGTTGGTCAGGATATTTGAGCAGCTCTCTCTGAGACACATCCATTGAATGGATGAAGCTCGACTGTCTTGTCTCAGTCTTCGCAGCTGAGCCCAAAGCCAATTCAGCTCTGGGCTGGAGCCAGTCAGGGCAGAATAATCCCACAAATAAATAGATATGATGTGAATAGAACCCATGGCCTCCCCTCATGTCCTGCTGTCATGGTCACATCAGTTTCGATTCCCACTATCCTTTGGTGAAGTTCTGTCTGACTCAACGGTATTGACAAATTCATGTTTTTATTTAGACTGTCTTTGAATGCATTTGAAGCCCCCCCCCCCCCCCCCCATCCCCCCCTCCAGGAGAGAGAGAGAGATCACTTACCCTGGCTCCACGACTGAGCAATTATGGTCGTCAGAAATTCAGCAGTGGGTGGTATTGTGTGTATGTTGGCTTAGGACAAGCACTACGAACTACAACCAAAGAGACTCGGCAGCAGTGCAGTGTCTCCTCTGGTGGGTTGCCCCACGAAGTCTTCACTGCTCCTTGCAGACTGCCGGTGCTATGGCTACGGGAGGACAAACCAGGGTTTAAATGCTGGTGTGAACGCATGGCTGCAATGCCACTGAGGTGTCGTGGAAAAAGGCAGATAAAAAGTTGTTATGGTGATGGTGATGGTTAGTGTGTGTGTGTGTGTGTGTGTGTGTGTGTGTGTGTGTGTGTGTGTGTGTGTGTGTGTGTGTGTGAATCTTGTGTTTCTGCAGGTGCGTGTGTTGTGAGTATATAAAGGTGTGTGCTCTGTGTGTGTGTGTGTGTGTGTGTGTGTGTGGGGGGGGGGGGGGGGGGTGACAGAGAGCATGCACATGCGTGTGCATGCGTGTGTGCATACATGTGCGTACGCACGCGCGCGCGCGCGCGCGCGCGTGTGTGTGCCTCTGTGTGTGCCTCTGTGTGTGTGCCTCTGTGTGTATGCCTCTGTGTGTGTGTGTGTGTGTGTGTGTGTGTGTGTGTGTGTGTGTTGTGTGTGTGTGTGTGTGTGCGTTTGCGCGCGCGCGCGCGTGATTGCGTGTGTGTGTGTGTGTGTGTGTGTGTGTGTGTGTGTGTGTGTGTGTGTGTGTGTCTACACTTATGGTTTGTACCACGTGAATGTTGATCTTTGTTGGTTTGTTTTATTCACTGTTGTGCTTCCCCCCCCAAATTTCCCCACCCCCCACCCCGCCATCCCCCCACCTTCCTAATCCTGCTTTCCTCAATGAGTATGTGCAATAGCTTGATCCTGGATATTCCCCTTCTTCCTCTCCAGATTTTCTTCCTTATTGTAAAAATATCCATTACCATATATTTAATTTGAAAGAATCCATTGACCATCAATCAGCATAGCAACAGCTATTGGACAGAATCCAAATCCTCACTGTTGCAAAAACAAACAAGCAAACAAACAACAACAAACAAAAACAAAACTTTAACGAAGTAGGACTCAAACGTCTGATGTCAAATACTCATCAACGAAATAAAAAATGGACTCAACCACTGGCTGTTTAAGAACATCTCCACAGACACATCAGCACCCGACTGATATGACGCAAGTCAAAAAAGCGCCATTGCACAGACAGGAACAAAGAGCGCTGAAAAGCCGGAAGAGAGCCTTGAGGGCAAAAAGGAAACCCAATGTCGAACCGAGTGCGTATCAGAAAGCCTTCCATTACATGCAATCCCATCACGCAACGCGCACGATCAATAATTTCAGCACAGTCGAAACATTCTGAGAAAAACAAGTTTGCGTAAATAAACCCCTTAACCGGGTTCCATTACAATGCCAGAACGCATTCATTACATACATAAAGAAAGGAAAAAAAGCACGCATGTCAACGTGAGGAAGAAGAATTTAGATTAGGACCGTTCTCTCCATACTTCTCTTTTTTTCCCTAAAACATTTACCTACTGGGTTAGGACTGATTGATTGATTTAAGCGGAATGTTTGTCACATGAAACTCTTTTTGATATCTGGAGGACAGTGGTGATAATGATTCTAGAAACCAGGCATAACTAGTTTTGTCATTTACAATTGTAAGCTGACAGCACTAATAATCCATGTTGGAATTAAGGTATTCGATTCTTGAAAACTGTCCTCTGCATTTTTTTTCAAACAACAAGAAGAAGAACAACAGCACAGAGAGAGAGAGAGAGAGAGAGAGAGAGAGAGAGAGAGAGAGAGAGAGAGAGAGAGAGAGAGAGAGAGAGGACAGAGAGGACGTTTTTTTTTGAAAATCACGGAGGCTTTCGAGAAAAACAATATGTGAACCACTAACCACGTTGAAAAAACTTTTCAATCATAAAAACAATCCCCTATGTTCAAAGTATTCTGGAAACATGATATGGTCTCAGAAAACATTATCTTAGTACTTGCCATGCAAAACTGACGTACATGTTGAAAAAAAAACACACTGGAAATTGCTGGCTTCTCTTTCAATGCTTTTAATGTTTTTGTCTGATTGTTTTTTCATGAGCGAGAGTGGTCCAGGTCTGATCCTCATCTACATAGCTTAATACAGGAATCCTAAAAAGTTGCACAACTGCCCCATTGTTAATCCTTATTCTTATTTGTTAACATCTCAAGGGATCGCGAAAAGATCTATGTCTCGCATTTTATGCAAAGGATATTACCATTTTGATAAAATGCCAAAAAAAAAAAAAAAGAAACTTGCCAGTCCTTGATGCATAAAAACTAAGAAAATGGGCTTGGGCTTTTGATAGAGACACCTCGTTAATAATGAAGAAAATCTAGATACCACAGCCCCTTTTAGAACAAGAAAGCGAAACCTCACAATATTCATAGAACGTGAAGTGTTGGAGAGTCCATTTGACTCAAATACTAAACTGGCGATTTTTACCCCAAACAACAGAGTGAGAACAGAGTACGTCAAACTATTACACCTGGCCTATGACAGATGTGATTCAAGGTGGCAAGATGAAACCGTTGCCGGTGACAAAAAACTAAGGTGTACTGTTTAGAGTTTGAGAGAAAAGCGCCAAACAAGGCTGGCCCTGAAAGACGGAAGTGCTCCTCAAGTCGCGCGATGAAATCAAAAAGTGTTGACATATATTTAATTTCCTTTTGTGAAAAGGGGTTGTGCTACAAAATAGGGGGGAAAAAACATCACTGGCCGTGACCACAAAGAACACCACGAACATGTGCTTTAAAGCTGAACCACATCTAAAAGAGTACCAGACGAAACAGGGACAGAAGAAGGACCAAGCTTCTACAGCACCCTTGCGCACTCGAGTCAAAAGGTGTACCTGGCGGAGGAGAACATTGAACCGTTGTCTCACCCTCCAGGCTCCCAGGTCTTGGCCCCCAATGGCCTTCACTTCCCTGTTTCCCCCGCTGGAAGAAATCTCTTGCAGGTCTCAGTTCTGCACCTGGGCTGCCCTCACAATGAAACGTGTTCTTTTAGAGTGTTGGGAATTGCATGATGCGAGACACACAAACATTTTACAGCAGATTCCATGAAAACCTTGTTCAGAGACGTTCCGCCTGACGCGGTCTTTGAGTTCTTGAAAGAGGTTAACATATTTTTATCGGATCTGAGGTCTTACATTGGAAAGTTTTTGACAAACTTTCGGATGGGTTTTTAGAAGATGTATTTGAAAGAATTGTGTGAATGAATGACATGTGAGTTGATTTTAACGTGGTGACAGCCCAGACATGGCCCTTTGTGGTCGGTTTAGGCTATAAGCAACATCATCTTATCTTATCCTGCCTCATAGTTGATATTTTCCACTGGTTACAGAAAAAACTTCGAATGAGCGTTTCAATTCCTTTGCTGGATAGAAGGACGAAAGTAGAAGGAAGCGCAGGGGGAATGCTTTAAAGCTGTTGTGAAACAGACTCGCTTGTGTTGAAAGCAAACCGATGCATAGTACTGTAATAGAGTGAACAGCTGTCGCCTGTTAGAATCTGGTAACATCAGCAAGCAAATACTAATTCGTTGACTGTAATTAGTGCTCTGTTATGGGGATAGGATGTAAAAGCAATACTACATTTAGCCAGAAGCTAGTCTGACTGAAGTTTGGCCCCACACAAAGATTTTTTTTTTTTTTCAGTAAAACAGCTCTTGGTGTTTTCAGTATACACTAATACGTCAAAGTCATACAAAGAAGCTATGTCCGTGAGTTCAGCGTAAGCAGTAAATAACCGTGTACTTTAGTAAATGACTTTCTCTTTTGAACTCAGTAACAAACTAAGTATTCTTAGATCTAGACCAGCTTTAGCCGAAAAAGGCCCTCAACTCTGAAGCCAATTAGAAGATGTTAAAATGAATAACTGAAAGATGAAACATCTGTATCTGTTTCAAGTAATCTACGAACTTCAGGAGCATAGATGTCTCCTTTGACAGGATTCAAACACACACACACACACACACACACACACACACACACACACACACACACACTTGCACACACACACGCTCGCACATACTCATGCACGCACACACGCACACACACAGGCACAGACTCGCACACACACACACACATGCACACACACAACACACACACACACACACACACACACACACACACACACACACACACACACACACACACCAACCCACCCACACGCCCACCGTTCCCATTCCCTACTACACCCCCCCCCCCCCCCACACACACACACACACGCCATCCTTTAACAGGTAAAAAAAAACGTACTGATAGAAAAAAAACTTCTGATCATCTTAATGTCCATACGGGTGCCTCGGATTTGGATTTTTGAAACCTCATTTAAATGAACAAAATCGTTTTATCTTAGAAATGTTTTTATTTCTGTTTACGGCAGAATGTTCAGCTATTCTTTGGCATAACGTTTTGTGTGTGATGGTGCCACTGAAAATTTGCACGTTCCTATTCTTATATTGACTTTAAACCTGTTCCGAAGAGCCAGCAATTTTGGAAATCTAGTGCCAGAAGAGACCTTTTGGTATTAGGAACAAAACAGTCAAGACACAACAGTATCTTATAATGAACTGAAGCGGACTTTTGCTGGTTCCCATTGTACTGTGGACTCCACTACACACCGGAATAAGTGGTTTGAAACTGGAATTTTAGTGAGTGAACTCTGTTTTACTGGACCATAAAATGAATCGAACGAACAATTGACAATGCAGAGGCAACGCGTTTCAATTACATGGGTTTTTCCATGGAGCGTGACACTTAAGCGTCCCTCTACTCGCCTGAAAACTTCGGGCCAACGATCTTTCTCTTACCTGGCACCTGCTCTGTGGAATGGTCTGCCTTCTTCTCTGCGTAGCACGGACTATTTAAAGACTTTTAAAACCTCCCTAAAGACCCATCTTCCCCCCCCCCCCCCCCCCCCCCCCCCCCCCCCCCACTTATTATAACGATATCCACTTATCTCTGTGCACGAGTCTGCTTGTTTTGATGCGTTCGTGTATCTGTCTGCATGTGTGTGGGTGTTTCGTTTTTCGTGTGTGTGTGTGTGTGTGTGTGTGTGTGTGTGTGTGTGTGTGTGTGTGTGTGTGTGTGTGTGTGTGTGTGTATGTGTGTGTGTATGTGTGCATGTGTGTATGTTTGTGTGTGTGTGTGTGTGTGTGTGTGTGCGCGCGCGTGCGTGCGTGCGTGCGTGCGTGCGTGCGTGTGTGTGTGTGTGTGTGTGTGTGTGTGTGTGTGTGTGTGTGTGTGTGTGTGTGTGTGTGGTATGCGCGCACGTGCGCGTATGTGTATGTGTGTGTGTGTGTGTGTGTGTGTGTGTGTGTGTGTGTGTGTGTGTGTGTGTGTGTGTGTGTGTGTGTGTGTGTGTGTGTGTGTGTGTGTGTGTGTGTGTGTGTGTGTGTGTGTGTGTGTGTGTGTGTGTGTGTGTGTGTGTGTGTGTGTGTGTGTGTGTGTGTGTGTGTGTGTGTGTCTGTGTCTGTATCTGTGTGTGTGTGTCTGTGTGAGTGCTTTGAATTTAAATTAGCATTTTATCATGTTTCTATAATATGCGCTTTGGGCTCTCGCGAGGTAAAGCGCTCTATAAATATCCTTTCACATAACATTCAGCGTCAATTCTTCTCCCTCCCGACACAAAGCAAAGAGGTAAGAAATAGTTCAGCTGAGCTTGCAGGCGTTATTGTTCAGCCAGAGAGCAGCATTTGTGATGGGAATGATCTTGTCTTAGCTACTGTGAATATTCTGCTGCGGGGAGGAGGGGGAGCGAAGTATGCAGAAAAATGAGGGCTAGAAAAAAGTGTGGGTTGGGAGGTTGGTGGTGGCGGCGGCGAATAATGCTTGTAATAGTTATGATTTTACTACTTTTACTAACGTTTGAAATAAAAAAGATTTGCACATGCGTATATTAGTAAATGTATTAATGGACGTAAAGATAAATGCGAGGATAAAGAAGTAAAGAAAGAGATCACCCGATGAATAAGTGAATTTATGAATAAATAAAGCAGAATTTCCATCGCGATACTGGGAACTGAATGATTGTGTAAAGATGACAAGTATAGTAATAAGACTAGAGCAGAGTAAATTTGAGGAATAAACTAAAAGAACAACTGAACTGCAAAATAACTCAAGTATCAGACAGATTGAAAAAAAGGGAAGCATTTCACACATATCATCCCCCTTCCCATCATTTTCTTCTCTGCTCTCCAATGCATTCATTCCTTTCTTTTAATTTTGTATAATTATTCATCGGGTCACTCAGCTGTCTGGTCGCGAAGGTGTCCTTTTTTTTTTCATTATCAATTTTTTTTTCATATTTGAAACAGTTATTGAAATATTTACAGTTTTAACTTTTTTTGCTGTCCCATCGATAGCATAGCACCCACGCCGCTCATTCCAACTCCCCTCCCCCCACAGCCACAGCCCGGCCCGACCCGCCACAATCCCGGCACAGGCAATCCACAGCGAGCAGTTAGTGTCAAGTCGTTTTGAGGCAACTCACCGGAGGAGATACTGCGCTCCTGCCGAGTGACGGTATGTAGTGTTCAATGTGGTGCCTATCTGATTCAGCACGTGCAAGAGAGCACCCACTAAGCCCCCTGCTGACGACAATAAGTGCTTAGTCGCGGAGCCGGCGTGAGTGAGCGTCTCTTTCTGGATCGGAGTGAGCTATCACGTCTGTCTAGCAATAGTTCCTATGAATTAACCGACACCACCGACCCCGGCAGAATCAGACCAAGGCCATAGAAGTGGGCATGTATTGGGAACTGAGGCCGCCACGCAAGCGGGGCATAAAGGGCCACATAATCTGGGATTTTTTTTGAATGCTGATAGATGAGGATGAGGACGATCAAGACGATGCTACCGATTTCCTTTCTGGTCTGAGACAGTATGACAGGGCTGTACTCTTATGCTCACTTTCATAGCAAATCCCGGCGTCAACCAGGCCCGAGAGAAACAGGTACCTGCGCTGTTGGTTAATACACCCAGAGACGCATCCATTAAGTGTATGAAACTCGACTGTGTTGTCCGAGTATTTTCTAGCTGAGCCCATAGCAAACTCAGCTCTGGGTAGGAGCCACATATATGGCTCTGAGCGGATTGGAAACCATAACCTCACAGCCGGGAGTCCGCGACGCTCACCACTGCGACATGGCGGCCGGTATTTCAACCCTATTCTATACGATTACATATGCATTTATTGATGTATTCATTTTTCTTGTTTACTTACTGATTTTAACTTAACATTCACATTAAAATTCATTTACTTCTTCCGTTAAGTTTTACAAAGGTATCTCTGCAAAGTTCTCCTTATACTGATTATTTATTACCAGCAGTTGTATTCCTAGCTGTTTTCACAGCCATGTGTGGGCATTCGAGGCAACGAAATGGATGATCAACTTACCAAGTGCCACAACGGAAAAGTTGAGCAGATTGCCTATCCCTCACGCTGATCTGAAACCCGAAACCCATGCTTATGTCAAAGACCTCTGGCAAGAAGAATGGGGCTCGCAGATAGATAACAAACTATTTAGAATCCGTCCAAACCTGAAGAGTTTTTACCATTTCCAAGGTGGCCGTAAAGAAGAAACAGTTTTGTGCCGTTTGCATACAGGCCACTCGTTTTGCACTCATTCTTATCTTTTAAAAGGAGAAGATCCCTGGTGCATTCCGTGTCATGCACCGCTCACATTGAAACATGTCCTTTTAGATTGTTGGGACTTGAATGACGTGAGACATAACGCTTTACAGTTAGACTCCATGAAATCCTTGTTCAGAGATGTCCAACCTGACGTGATCTTTGAATTTCTGAGGGAGATTAACATTTTTTCATCTGATCTAAGATTTTACGGAGGAAAGATCTTTAATAACAAAATTTCCGGGTGGTTGTTTGGAAGATGAGTTTTGAAGAGTTGTGTGATTTTTTTTTTTCAATGACTTATGATTTAACAACGCGGTGACAGCCCTGATATGGTCCTTTGCGGTCGGCTGGGCCGTAAGCAACATTGCTATTACTATTATCCCAGTTTTTATCATTACTTTTATTATTCCCCTTCCCGCCCCCCCCCCCCCCCCCCCCCCTCACCCCTCTGGCTGATCTCAAGCGTGCGCGCATGTTTCCGTTGGACGCACACTGCATCTCATCTTACATGGAATTGTGAAAGTGCAGTGTCACTATACTTCAGTCCCGTTAGGGACGGGGGCTACATGCTTCCAACTGAATTGAGAACTCGCGTGTGCGCGCTGGCCCAGCCATGTGCTGTAAAAACAAAATGTAAGAAACGAAAACGAAAACACAAAGCGACAACAAAACAACCAAACAAAGCAGGGAGTGTGCTGCGTGTTCTTAAATAGGGTGAGTGGATGGGCTTTGTAACACACCGGACGTTCCATTAATTCTCTCTCTCTCTCTCTCTCTCTCTCTCTCTCTCTCTCTCTCTCTCTCTCTCTCTCTCTCTCTCTCTCTCTCACACACACACACACACACACACACACACACACACACACACAGAGATGTACCCATTCCCTTCTCTCCCCGGCTGGCAGCACAACGTAGGAAGTTAAAGCCAAGCTGGGAACGAACGTCTGCTGCATATAAAGTTGTCATCTTTCAGGGAAAAGGGTTCCTCCACTTCCGAGCCGCCACTCGCAAGAAGGGGCGAATTACGAAGCAGGACGGGGAGTGGGGTGGGGGGTGGGGGTGGGGGGGGGGGTGGGGGGGGGAACGGGTGCCGAGGTTCTGATCCACCACTATGCCCCTCTTCACCATCCCAGCGGCGATTTGAAAAAAAAAATATCCAAAGCACATTAAAAGCGTTGTCCGCTTAGAGAAAAAAAAAGTTTACACGTCATAGGATGCCGCAACAACAATAAGCATTGTAGCTCCGGCTCACCCCTCCCCCCCCCCCCAACCACCCCCCCCCCCCCCGCCCCCGCCGCCTCCTTCCTCACCCTCGAATTTTTTTTCCAGCTGTAATCAACTTTCTTTAAACCCACCATATCATCACATTTTCAGCCCCAACCCTTCTCTCCCCCTCTCCTCTCCCACCTCGCCGTACTGCCGTCCTTGCTCTGTCCTCACTTGGCTGGTGTGCTCCCGTCTGGCATCAGTACGGGCACGTTGACAACACGCATCCCTCTCATCTGGAAGCAGCTGCTCTGTCACTGCCGAGCCCAGTTGCACAGTCAGGGTTTTGCGGTCCTTGCATTGTTTTCCCTCGTACACAGAAACCCGTTCACTAGGTTTGATGTGACCTCCGTGGTGCAGAACAGTATCAGTCGTGGGTGAACGAAGTGATGGACTGAAGCAGAGGCAGTGCCACTGCAGAGAACGAAACTTGTGTGAGCTAAACACCAAACGAATCGAACAAACCAATGCCTACACGTAAACTATTGCGTTTTGACCAGTAAGATTTGTACTAGCGTAAAGCAACAAACGAACAAAAATAAACGAGTAGATATGTGATATATAAAGGACGAAGCTGTGGCAGGCAAAGTTTGTTCAGTTGTTGGGCAGGAAATGTGTTGACAGTTATCTTCCCTTGGTAGCAGGAAAAGAAGGAGGAAGAACGGGAGTTTTACAATGAATAAATGAATGAAATAAGAATGATAATCAGGAATTTGAAGAGAGAGAGAGAGAGAGAGAGAGAGAGAGAGAGAGAGAGAGAGAGAGAGAGAGAGAGAGAGAAGTAGACGCAAAATGACCAAGCAAGCATAGAAAGGAAAATAATAATTCCGGTGATGGAAGATATTTTACATGGTGAAACCTTACCTTTGCTAGGAATAATAACTCTTGTGATGGTAGATATTTCACATAATAAATATTTTACCTTTGCTGGGAATGCAACTGCTGCTTCAATGATGAAAACTGTACAAGCACCGTCTCCAAACTAACACTGCTTATGATAACCGTTCACTTAGCATACTTGCACACAATACGCACACAGAACAAACGAAGAAACTGCCCTGAAAAAAACAACAAACAAATAACAAGTTCCAAACTTGTCAATATAGCAGGAGCCGGCTCATACACACACACACACACACACACACACACACACACACACACACACACACACACACACACACACACACACACACACACACACACACACACACACACACACACAGAGCATGAGAAATGTAGTAACACAGGTTGGCATTTATTGGAGACGGCCCATCCACCCAATTGATGTTGTATGGGTTGTCCGTTGTAGAGTTTCATTGAGGACAGGGAGCTGAGGAGAAGCCTGATTGTACAGGGTCTACAAGGGTTCTGAAACTGTTCTGAAACTGAAGAACTTCAAATGTGGAAGTGAGGAAAAGGCTGGAGAAAACGGGTGTAGTGATACGGCGGTGGAGCAACAGTAAAGTGCGGGATAGGGAAGGAGGGGTGGGGAGCACTCTCTCTCTCTCTCTCTCTCTCTCCTCTCTCTCTCTCTCTCTCTCTCTCTCTCTCTCTGTGCGTGGGTGTGTGTGTGTGTGTGTGTGTGTGTGTGTGTGTGTGTGTGTGTGTGTGTGTGTGTGTGAGAGAGAGAGAGAGAGAGAGAGAGAGAGAGAGAGAGAGAGAGAGAGCAGTTTTCACTGTGAAAACATTTTTTGTTGATTCCATTCAAACATCTCTACGTTGACAACGATATGAAGATAAATCTATGTGCAAATAATCAATAGAAGAAAACCTAAAAGCTGAAAGACAAACCCGGATTTAATCCTCGAGTGTAGAAAATATACTCCTCAACCTGAAGAAAATCACCTCAACCAACTCTCCACAGTTCAACATGTTAATCAAACAAATTAAAAAAAAAAGAAAAAATGGGGAAAAAAGTGGAAAAAAAAAAAAAATTCTGTTCGGGTAAGATCTTATGGAATCCCGAGAAACTATTTCAGAATGATGGTATGCTAGCTAAAACAAGACCAAAAGCCTGTACACAGGTGTGTATCTAACAGAATGACAGGATCTGAAGCTCGATCTTCAATCTTCCTACCCCGTTCCCCTCGGCCCAGCGAATCGATCTCGCTGTTGGACAATGTGGGTGGAAAGATTCCACGGGCCCATACCCCTAACCAGACGATTTCACGTCTTGCCGTTGTGACCTAGACTACGGGGAATCTATGGTGTTTCATAGGGAGCAGAGCACACACACACACACACACACACACACACACACACACACACACACACACACACACACACACAAGTACGCGCACACACACATACACACATGTACACGCACGCACACACATACACACACACACGTACGCACACATATACAGACACAAGCACACACAGATACACACAGACACAGACACACACAGACACACAGACACACAGACACATACATAGACACAAGCACACACACACACACACACACACACACACACACACACACACACACACACACACACACACACACACGCGCAGCGCGCGCGCGGACGCACACACGCACGCACTCATAAACATATACACACACATACAAACACACACACATACGCGCGCGCACGCACGCAAGCACGCACGTGCGCATGCACCCCCCTCCCCACCCCCCCCCCCCCCTACCCCCCCCCCCACACACACCATGCACGCTCTCGACATATTACAACACTTGCATAAGAATAAAAACCCGTCCGTTGATCTGTCAGTGATGGAGAAAAGTCATCTTCCACTCATATTTCTGTCACTTCGTCCAGATCGTTACATTTCCGAAACCATTTGACTTGCAAATTAACTTCACATAAGTGGCATGACTCAACCTATAATGTTCACAAAGGCAACGAAGCAGTTGATAAGTTCATTCAGTTTTTTAAATGTTGGAATTATTCGTCAGTTCGCGTGTGATTCCCTCGTGACACCTACAGTGATGTCTGTCTGTCTGTCTGTCTGTCTGTCTGTCTCTCTCTCTCTCTCTCTCTCACACACACACACACACACACACACACGCACACGCGCGCGCGTGCACGCACACACACGCACACACACACACACACACACACACACACACACGCACACACACACACACACACACACACACAACACAGGCCAACGTCGGGTTATAGACGATATGCTCGGCATTCTACAAGGGAGATAATCTGTAGTAGAGTTTGAGTTGATCAAAGTGACCCCGCCGTTTTCATGGAGAAGATACCGCTTGTGGGTAGCCCGGAACATTTGTGCCCCACTGTCAGCTGAACATTTCAATCAGAGAGAAAATAACAAAATATTAATGTGTGACGGTGCGCCTGTGATGCTGATGGTCAATGCCCCCATCGTTATCCTGGCGGGGTTACCATCAAATATCTCTCTATATCTATTGCTTGTTCCATGAACTGAGAAAGAAAGGTAACTCTGCTTGTATAGGAAAGACGTGCGTTATCTTCCCCTTGTTTTGTTATTATCATTATTTTTTTTCGGACCAAATTGTTTCGTTCCGTCAGTCTGCTAAACAAATCAACCAGGGAGAAAATGCCGGCCAAAACATGAGCGTGAGACGGTGCGTCTGTAATACAGACAGTGTGTTGAGAACAGTTCGACTTCATTCATCACCATCATTGATCGATTCAGATGTACGTGTCTTGGGTTTGATGTGACCGTTTTTTTTCCCCCTCAAAAATGAAATAACGCATGCACACATTGCGTAATGATCTTGATCCATACTCCCTCCCCCCCCCCTCCCCCAAATCACGGCCTCAGGTGATAACTGATACCACTTGAAAAAAAAAAAAGTCAGAAAAGGTAACTCCAAGTCTTTCTACGGAAAGACATGCGTTACCTTTCTTTCATATTTTTTTCCTGGAACAGGTCAGTTGTGTCCGTTTCATCGGGTGACAGGATCGCACATATAATCTTTGATGATTATTTCACGGTATAAAAAGCCACACATTCTTTTCGAGGAATATGAATGAAATGCATCTGTCCTCTCTGATTTCCAAATCTGTCTACTACTCTCCTGGGTTTTATTCAGAAATGATGTCCCGCCCTCCTTACTTCCTGTTCTTTCTTGTCAACTCAGTTTTTAAGAAATCTGCATAAGAACGAGAACGCACGTGCAATGGAGAATGTCTAACCTCTGAATCGATTGTGGTGCGTGTGTCGTTCTTATCTTTGCCTCTCTTAACATTTCAGAAACACACTCAAACAAACATATAAACACAAACATAACACCACAGAGAGAGAGAGAGAGAGAGAGAGAGAGAGAGAGAGAGAGAGAGAGAGAGAGAGAGAGAGAGAGTAAAAATGGTTCTTTTCATATTTAAAACAATTGAAAATAAAACGAAATGTCAGTTCAGATGTAAGTTGAAAATATTTTTTTTCTCATGAAAAGACAGATCGACCATGAGTCTTGTTTTCTTTAACACACACATTCTAAAACTTCCATTGGCTGGAATTCTGGTCATATTTCAGTAGGTGTGGTACGGCCACATACGCCAAGATATCCCAAGACTGAAAATGATAAGAATAATAGAAGAAATATCACTCGGTAGTTCTTTCAACTTGTCTAAGAAAGTAACTTTTGCGCCCATGTTGAAAAACAGTTACAATCAGACTACTTGCAGTGTCTATACAGTTACGATCACACTATTTGCAGTATCTATACAGTTACAATCACACAACTTGCAGTATCTATACAGTTACAATCACACTACTTGCAGTATCTATACAGTTACGATCACACTACTTTCAGTATCAGTATCTATACAGTTTCAATCACACTACTTGCAGTATCTATACAGTTACGATTACACTACTTGCAGTATCTATTCAGCCAGAGCACTTACAAATAAAAGGTGCGCAGAACAAATGAGGAAAAATTCCTCTAAAACAGTCCCAAACTTATCTTTATAGCTCAAGCTGGTCCATACATATACACCAACAGCAGGGACACGTATAAACACAAATTAACGTTTCCAGATGACCCATCCGTCCAACTAATTTTCAGGCATTTCTTGACAAGTGCCTCAGGTGTTTCCTCAACAACAGATGGCCATAAGTCATTCCCCAATGTTCATGCTTGTCTTCTTCTCTGCTATAGCACAGGGCATAACCCTTTATCAAGGGTCTTCTGTCTAACTTCACAGAGGCAAGAATGCCAGGTGTATATGTCTGTTTCATAAGCCTATGATTCTTTCAGTTTTCTAATCTGCCTGAACGACGTTACATTACGGGTACCAATGTCATGATGCTTCCTCCACGGGTATCCTTTGGTGTTCCAATAGCAGCAATACTTTCATGTCCGCCATGGTGGGGGTTGACACATTGTGCGGCCACTACTAACCAGGGTTCAGACCGACCCTATAATTATGATCTCTGTGATGTTGTCTTTCATGCAGAGTGTCATGGACAAGTCAAACTCTCTTAAGGCTGGAATTTCGTGTTTGTTTTACTTCCAAAATGTGGCAGGTACTACTTGGTTACATCTTTCTTATTCCGTTGAGTTCCCTTGGGAACCTACGGTTGCAGCGACACTCTTCAGCTGACTCGGCTGCGGGCTGACCCCTTCAGCAGGGCTCATGTCATTCCGGCTGTCTTCACTTTGGAATCCGTGCACCGCGCCGAGTCCAGGTCGCCCCGCCTTCTTTTCCCTTGTGGGTTCAATTCGAATGTCTGTCTTGTGTTGTTGGTACAAGGTTTTCGTAGAGTGTGACCTGTTCAGCCCCATTTTCTTTTCTTCGTCTCTGTGTCTATAGAATTTTGTTTAGTTCTCTTTCACAGTATTTTGTTGGAAATTACTTCTGGCCATCT
The DNA here is from genome assembly GCA_016801955.1 of Conus betulinus. Classification (NCBI taxonomy): domain Eukaryota; kingdom Metazoa; phylum Mollusca; class Gastropoda; order Neogastropoda; family Conidae; genus Conus; species Conus betulinus. Next base: position 121,103 of record JADBJO010004086.1, on the reverse strand, counting down.
GATATTGAGGATGGCCTGGGGGAACTTGTTGATAAATATCTGAAGACTGTGGGTATTGGTCTTCGTTGTTCTCAAAGTCTCTGAGCCACATAACAGAACAGACTTCATATCCGAGTTGAACATTCTGATCTTGGTCTAGAATGAAAGGGCCGTAGAAGCCAGTACGAGTCACAAGGTGTCAGTAGCTGCATTGCCTTGCTGATGTGGCTACTGACATCCTGGTTTGCTCGACCACCTTTGCTAACGACACAGCTCAGGTAGACAAATTTCTCCATTTCTTTGATGTTCTCATCTTTTAGCTAAATGGAAGTTTGTTGATTCTGGGGCGTCCTTCATATTCCTCTCGGTATATCGCTCTTTGTAAGAAAAGTCTCTATATCACCATAGCATTTCTTTAAGAGTATTCAATGAATATCAATCGCCATTGCAACAGCCATTGGACATGATCAACATTTTTTTCATCGTTGTTACAAATATTTAAAAAAAAAAAAAGCAACAACAGAAATAAAAAATAAAAAAAACAGTACTCGAATGCCTGATGACAGAAACTCACTAAAGAATTAAAAGTCGACTCAGCACTGGCTGATTCAGAACCTCTCAATAGACACAGCAGCGCCAATCGATATGATGCAAGTCGTAGGCGCTAGTGACAGATAGAAACAAAGAGCACTGAAAAAAAAAAGCCGGAAAGCGTGCCCGGAAGCCGAAAGAGGAAACTCACTGTCGACCCGCGTGCGTATTTGAAAGCCTTCTATTATATGCCACGCCATCACGCAAAGGGCACGATCAATAATTTCAGCACAGTCCAAACATTCCCAAGAGAAACGTTTGCGTAATCAACCCCTCTGTACCATTTTCCATTAGAATGCCAGAGCCCGTTCATCACAGCATAAACAAAAACAAAAACAAAAACAAAAAAAAAAAACCAAAACAAAAAAAACAAAACAAAACAAAAAAAAAAAAAACGCAGGCCAACGTGAAGAAGAAGGATTTAGAACAGAGCTGTTCTTTTGATTTCCGCTTTTTGCAGACCATTTACCCACTGGGTCAGGAACAATTGGTTCATTTTATCAGACTGTGACTATATGAATCTTTTCATCATATCTGGAAGAGGAGAAACATGATGATACCAATTCAAAAACACGGTAAAGCTAGGTGTGTGCTATTGGCAATCACTGACTGATAACATTGTCACTCCCTGTTGGATTTGAGGCGCTTGGTTGTTGAAAAAATGTCTCGTGCGTTTGTTTGAAACAACAACAACAACAACAACAACAACAACAAGACAGAGAGAGACAGAGACAGACAGACAGAGAGAGAGAGAGAGAGAGAGAGAGAGAGAGAGAGAGAGAGAGAGAGAGAGAATGTATTCCTAGAAATACAAGGAGACTTTCGATGAAACGATAGATAAACTACTAACTATGTTGTTGAGAGAGAGAGAGAGAGAGAGAGAGAGAGAGAGAGAGAGAGAGAGAGAGAGAGAGAGAGAGAGAGAGAGAGAGAGAGAGAGATGTATTCCTAGAAAAGCAAGGAGTCTTTCGGTGAAAAGACAGATCAACCATTCTCAATCACAAAAGCAATCTGCACGAGGCATGATGGACACATTCTATGACCTCAGAAAATATTTATCATGGTACTTAGCATGAAAGCTAATTCACAAGTTGAACACAAACACAAAAAAGGTGGAAACTGTGGGGGTTCTCTGTCAAGACCTTGAATGTTTTATCTGATGGATCTTTAGGTGCAAGAGTTGGTCAAGTCTAGTCCTCATCTGCATATGTTACTACAAAAAACCCTAAAAATTGCACAACAGCCCCAGTGTATTCATCATTCTTATTTATAAACCCCTCTAGGGATCGCCAGGCGATATGGGCTACATCGCACAGCATGCAAACGATTTTCAAATTTTGATAAGACGCCCAAAGCCAGATGAAACTTGCCGGTCAGTAATGCATAAATCAACCATGCAAAAGAGTGTGCTTGTGCTTCGAGAGAGAAAGCACAAACGACTTTCAAAAAATCCAAAGATTATCGGTTCATTTAGAATAAGAGACCAAAACCATATTATATTCGTTAAATGTAAAGTGTTCTGGGTTGTCCATTCGACCGATAAACTCAATCGGCAATTTTAGCAGAAAGCAAGAGGATGAGGTGTGGAAACACGCGTAACAATTACTCCTGACTTATGAACGGATGTGATTCAAAATGGCAGAATGAAATTGCATCTGATGGCAAAACTTCGCGGAATTTGCTTTGGGTCTGAGAGAAATGCACTAAACAAGACATGGATCCTGAAAGGGGGGATTGCTCAACAAATTTGGCGAAAATCCCCCCCCCCCCCCCCAGAAATTCTTTTATCCAGTTCCCTCCAGTCTGAAAGGCGTTCTGTTGCAAAAACCACGCGAACAGGTGAAAAAGCTTCATTGACCGTGATTACAAACAACTCTGGAGTCTAAACCGAGCCACATCTATAACAGTGCCAAACCAAACATGGGCATAAGACAGCATTTGTGATGGGAATGATCTTGTTTGCTGTGGGGGAGGACTACGCGAGAAAAGGAAAAGAGTACAGGAAAAGGAGGCTGGAAAAAGTGTGGGTGGTGGTAGGAAATAGTGCTTGTAATGGTAATGCCATCATCATTTTTGTTAACATGTAATAGAAAAAGAGAATCTGTGCGTTTATATATAAGTAATGTATCCGTGGAAGTATAAATAAATGCGTGGACAAATAAGTAAACAAAAAAAAAATGAACCCATGAATAAGTGAGTCCACGATCATGATAAAATAGGATTGCAATTGTAATAATGGAAACTGAATAAAATTGGTAAGGTAAAATATGTTGCAATAAAACTTACATGTTAGAATGAAATAAAATGGTGTGGAATAAATTAGGGGATCACAAAACTGTGAAATAAACCAATCAGCATAGCACAATATTAATCCCATCCTCCACTCCCCATCAATTGCCTTCCCATGCCCTACCTGATATTCATGCCTTTCTTTAATTTTATCTAATAGTTCATTGGATTACTTAGCTATTTAGTCATTTACATTTCCTTTTTATGTGTGTACAATTTATTAACGTAATTTTCTCTCTCCTTAAAAATATTTCTTCAGTTATCTATATTACACAGTTTTAAGACCCCCCCCCCCCCCCCCCCCCCCCCCCCCCCCCCCCCCCCCCCCCCCCCCCCCCCCCCCTGTTTTTTGTTTCTGCTGTCCCATTTTTCTGTTCCAGATGAGTGGCATTGCACCCAAGCTACTCATGCCAACTACCCATCCACAGTCACAGCCTGGGTCGGCGTAGGACTGATGACAGATACTCACCAAGGAATTTAAAGGTCAACTCAACCAGTTGCTGTTTTAGAACCTCTCAACAGACACATCGACACCCGTCTGACATGATGCAAGTCGAACGCCAGTGACAGACAGGAACAAAGAGCACTAAAAAACAGGAAGCGAGCCCTGAGGTCACAAAAGGAAACCTGCTGTCGATCCCAGCGCGTTTCAGAAAACTTCTATTACGTGCGACGCCATCACGCAAACGCGCACGATCGATAACTTCAGTACAGTCGAAACATTTCAAGAGAAACGTTTGCATAAATAGAACCCCCTGAACTGGGTTCCATTAGAATGCCAAAGCCCATTTATCACGGCATAAATAAAGAAAAGGAAAAAGCACGCACTGCAACGTGAAGAAGGATTTAGATTGAAGCTGTTCTCTCCATACTTCCGTTTTTTTTCCCAAACCATTTCCCTACTCGGTTAGGAGCAAATCCATATGTTTATCAGAAATGAGTTTTACGTGAAACTATCGTGAATGTATGGAAGAGGATAGTTGTTAACACTAAGTCCAGAAACAAGGAATGATTTGGTCAGCCATTTACAAGTGCAGACAGTGTTAACACTCCCAGTTGGATTCGAGGCATTCGGTAGTTGAAAACTGTCTTGTGTGTGTGTGTGTGTGTGTGTGTGTGTGCGTGTGCGTGTACGTGCGTGCGTGTGTGTGTGTGTGTGTGTGTGTGTGTGTGTGTGTGTGTGTGTGTGTGTGTGTTGAAACAACAGCAGCAACAGAGAGAGAGAGAGAGAGAGAGAGAGAGAGAGAGAGAGAGAGAGAGAGAGAGAGAGAGAGAGAGAGAGAGAGAGAGTATGTATTAGAAAATCAAGGAAGGTTTCCATTAAAAGATCGAGACAGATCGAAACAGATCGAAACAGTCAAGACACATTATGTCTTGGCGACATAGAAAAGACTCTTGCTGGGTCCCATGATACTCTGCTACTCCACTGGAACCAAACAGGTCGTTTGAAACTGGAATGAATGCAGGCTGAAGTTGAAGTACGAGGCAGCTGCTTTACTAGACCACAAAATGAATAAAAGCAACGCAGAAGCAATGCGTTTCGACGAGTAGAGTCTTCCGCAAGCGAGACACTCAATCGTCAACACCCCCCCCCCCCCCCCCCCTCTCTTCCGCTACTGAGCAAAGAGCATAAAAAGTCCAGCTAAGCTTGGAGGCGTTGTCGTTCAGCCAAAGAGTGGCATGTGTTATGGGAA